>WEKY01019716.1:0-21255 GCA_013390045.1 Picathartes gymnocephalus | reverse complement strand
AGGTGTACTGGGGGCTCTTGGGGGCTGTGGGGCCTGCGGGCTCAGGGCTTTGGCTTCGGGGGCCTGGGGGGATCTGGGGGGTTCTGCAGGGCCACGGCTTGGGGGGGGTTGAGCCCCGCGGACCCTCCTGGTTGGAAATTGGGGGTCACGGAGACCCTGCAGGGAAACTGAGGAAGGGATTGTTTGTGGGGGGAGCTGGAGCCCTGGGACCCCCCGGGATGTCACCTCGTGTCACCTTCAGTGCCACCTGGGCTCCGGGGGGCGGGAGAGGACCCTTCCCATGACCCCCACCGTGCCAGCACCCCCTGCTCGCTTCACCCCCTTCCTCGAGGGGAGCACCCCAAATTCGGGAGGGGGCAACCATGGGTGGGTCTGTGGGGGCAGGGGGTCGTACCCCACCCCGCTGGGACACTGTGGAGGGACGTCGGGGGTCCTGGGGCACCGAAAGGGTCTCGGGGAGGGAGTTTAACCCCCCCATCATCCCAAACCTCGAGCACTGGAGCTGCGGGTGCTGGTGGTGCCCAGGGAGGGAAACTGAGGCACAACTTAGGGGACAGCTGGGGAACCCCTCCCTTCCCATCAGGGTTTGAACCCGAACCCACCCTGGGGGTTCATGCCCGAGACCTCGGGGTCCTCCCAGGGCGGGGAGGGTGGCAGGCTGAGACCTGGCCCAGCTCATCCCGCGGGTGGGGCCGTGACTCACCCACCTGGCAGGGCCTCGCTTTGAGGGCCCCCAGATTTGTGGGGGGAGTTCCTTGAGCCTTTTGGGGCATTGAGAGGGAGCTGGTAATGGGGACCCAGACACTGGAGTCCCTTTTGGGGGCAGAGTGAGGGGTTTGGGGTGCTGAGCCCGTGCGAGGTGCTGGGGGAAGTGGGGTCCTCCCGTGTCTGGGATGGGGCTGAGCCCAGGGCATTTGGGTTTTCGCAAGTTTGGGGGGGGTTCTGTGCTCCTTTTGGAGTCACCTGGGTTCCTCTTGAGATGGGGGAGTCGGGTGAGGGTTTTGAGGGTGCTGAACCATTGTGGGGGTGCTGGTGCCTCATGAGGGGTGATGGAGGAAATGGGGGAGACCCTGCCCTATGGGGTTCCCCCGTGTTTGAGGATGAGGTCAAGCCCAGGGGGCTTGGGGGTTTCTCCCCCCTCCAGAGTTTCTTCGTAGGGAACCTGAACCCCCATTTCCACTTCTGAGGGTCTGTCCAAGCTCAGACCCCCTGAATCCACCTCCTGAATGGGCTTCTTCACCTCAAACCTCACCTCTCCTTGGAGGGGATCCTCAAAATCCAGGGGCTCAGACAGACACTTCCTGCTCCCCAAATTTTCCTGGATCAGGGAGTCCTCAACCCCTATTTCCGTCTTTGTGGGATCCCCCCACCAAGCTCAGCCCCCCACAAATCCACCTCCTGAATGGGCTCCTTCACCCCAAAACCCACCTCCCCATGGAGGGGACCCTCAAAATCCAGGTGCTCAGGTGGGCACCTCCTCACACGTATGTGTCCAGGGTGTTTGTGGAGGGGTCTCTGCCCCTTATTGGGGGCTGGTCCCTTGGCCGCTGCCCGGGTGGGGTTTTGGGGTGCACTGACAAGCCGGGGCCCGTTGAGGTAATTAACTCTCGTAATTAGCGTCGGGAGGAGCCGCCCAGACTCTGGTTACTTTCACACGCACACCCCTGCACTCCTTGCCTGCCAGCACTCCAAACCTCTGCCCGCTCCCTGACATCCCCCACAGCCCCCCGAGACCCTGCACCCACAGACCCAGCATGTTTTGAGTCGCTGTTGCCTTTTTAATTGGGGTGAGAGGTGGAGTGACCTCGGTAGTTGGGGAACCCCCAGGAACGGGGACGGGGTGGCTTGCGGTGTAGTCTGGTTTTTGGGAGCTTGGTTGGGCTTTGAGGCATGTTCTGGCCCTTTAGAGGGTGTTCTGGGTTTGGGACCCTAAGGGATGGATATAGGGATAATAGGTCCCCCTGTTTCCCACCCCTGAGAATCTGGGGAGAGGGTGATACTGCACCTGGGGGGCCTATTGGGTCCAGCCCCTCCAATCCCAATGGTTTTCCCTCAAAAACATGGGGTCTCTCCCACCTTAAGCACCCACCCCAACCCTTTTAACCCTGAATTCACCGCATTTTGGTGTCCTTGTTTGCCTCCCATGTCGGAAGAAACAGGGGGACCTGGGTGTTCAGTGGCTCATTATTCCCATGGGATATTCACCTGGATTTCATGGGACTCCCTGGGTCAGTCCTACACCTGCCTGGGGCCCACCCCCACCCTGTGAGCCCCAGAAGGGTCCTCACCCCCTCACAGGGATCCTGCAGGGGCTGTCAAATCCAAGTGGGTGCTTCCTCCTGGGGCTACCTGCCAGATGATCCCTGATCCTCATTCCCTGGGATCTCTTTCCCAGCTCTGGGGCTGAGAGGAGTTTCCCTGGGGCTGGGCATGATGTGGGGCCCCACCCCTGGGCAGTGGGACAGCAGGAGAGGAGACGCCAATGCCATCACAACAGTAATGAGAGTCAACCTGCTCCTGGGGGTTGTAAATCCTGGGACTGGGGGGTGCCATGGGCTCCATGCCGCCGGCTCTGCTCCCACCATGGATCCCGAGGCAATGCCAGGGTGCTGCTGCCCGTCTTCTGCAACACCTGGTTTGATCTCCCGAGGACCTGCCTTGTTGTTCCAGCCGTCACCATTCCTGCTCCCAGCCCTGCAATTTCCTGGGTCAACGGGTGCCAACGGAGCAGTCAGGAGTTCCCGGCTCTGAGGTTTTCCCAGTTGAACCCAGTCCCAGCCCAGTTTTGAGGTGAAAATGGCTGTATTTGGGCTCTGGTTCTGCTACACGTTTCCCTGGTTAGGACTGCTGGGCGCCCGTGCTGGTGGTCCCTGCTCCCATGGGATACAGCGGGAAGCTGGGATGTTGGGGTGCTGAATGGGTGATGATGGTCAAGTTTGGGTGGGTGATGGTGGCCAACGCTGCTTGGGTGACAGTGGCCAACCTTGGGCCCTTGGCTTTGCTCCTAATGCATTCCCATCCCGGCAAGCGCTGGAACATTCGAGATGCGCCACCTCGGAGCTCAGGAGGGATTTGGGAACCGACCCCATGTCCCAGTGAGGTGTTTCCACCCCTTGGTGGCAGGGCGGGGCAGGGCTTTGCTGGCCCAGAAGCTGCTTGGGCAAGTGCTGGCTTGGCCTCAGGCCAGCGGCTGGGCCAGGAGCTGGTGCTGGAGCCACCCTGGGAACTCCTGGCAGGAATGCTCTCCACCCGGGCTCCAACAGGTTCATTTGGTTTTGGGGCAGGTCTGCTGGTTGCGTAAAGTGAGGAGATGCAGCCGCCACCTCCTTCCCTCCGTTCAAACGGCATCTCTTCTCCAGCTGGAAAATTGGGTAACCCTGGAGGGTGGGAGAGGATTTCCAGGTGGGATTGGGGCGTGCAGAATGCACATTGTCCAAGGGGAGCATCAACTTCCCTGTTCCCTGCACTGCAAATCCCCTAGGGCTGAAAATCCTGGAGATTCAGGAGGAAACACCAGGACATGCACCCAGACCTTCATTTACATATTTTCAGTGAAAAAAAAAAGCAGAGGGTGAACAGTCTTGGAGCTGAAACTGGTTCTACAAACTTCTCCCAATGAATGGGATAATCCAGAGATGGATTTTATTGGCAGTGTGGGATTGAGGGGAAGTTTTGGGGCTTTTTATTTGTTTTAACAGTTCGATAAACCGGGATCCCTAATGGAGACAGCTCAACACCTCATTAAAATAGAAATTTAAAGCAATTAAGCAATTAAATTGTGTTGTTTTAACAATGGAGCAGGCCGGAACAGCTTTGCTGAGTGCTACATGCTATGGAGGGACTGAAGACCCACAGGGACCCTCAGGAAACATCCCAAAATCCCTGGAAGGTTCCTCAGAGGAGGGATGTGACCCCCTGTCAAAGTTGTGGGGCAGGGAACAGTCTTGACCCCGCTGGGGTGTGGCCCAGCACAGATACACTGGGATATTTTGGTCTCTGCAAATGCCAGTGTGTCCCACCCGGCTCAACCCATCACTCAGAGGGATCCAGAATGACTTCAAAACCTTTTCAGAAGGTTTAAGAAGATTTTAAAATCATCTTTATTGACATAAAAATAGTTTTAGAGCCCTGCCAAGCACTAATGCTCCCTGTTGTGAAACACTTCAGACAACCCACATCACCCCTCCTTGGAGCAAGAGGTTGAAACTGAGTGCATCCGAGGGTGTGCCTGGGAGCCTGGGTTTTTGTTGGAATTCAGTGAACCCAGCCCCTTGTGTCAGGCTGAAAATGACAGATTTAGCTAAAATAAGGGTTTCCCTTGAGGGCATGATGCATCAGAGAGTTCATGGGGCTTTGTGGTGAGTGACAGCTGTGGCCCAGGGAATTTGAGTTGGAGTTTGGCTCCAACACCAACAATACTTTTGTTTTTCTTTGCTCTCTGGGGAGTGTTTGCAGGCAGGTCACGGTTGTGGCAAAGTGAGGAGGGCGTCCTTTCAAACCTGAAAACAATGAAGAGAATGAAACAACCCCCAAAAAACGACATCTCCACTCCCCTGGCACCGACCAACTCCCTGCGCCCATAAAAAGGGGGGACCCAGTGGCTGCTCCCACAGGACTTGACTCCTCTCGCCTCCCAACCTCCAGCCTCAGCCCTTTGCTCAGAATTTTGGGGACTGCTCACCATGTCTCGCCAGTCCTGCGCTCTTGGCAAGGGCTTCAGCTCCACCTCTGTGTGTTTTGGGGGCAAGAACAAGGTCACATTCGGCTCCGTGCCCCGTGGAGGATGCCGGGGATCTGGTGGTGCTGGTGGCTTCGGCAGCAGGAGCCTCTATTCCCTGGGGGGCAGTAAAAGCACCTCCCTGGGAGGATTTGGGGGGGCTGGTGGTGCCTGCAGGGGCTTTGGTGGTCAAGGAGCCTTCGGCTTTGGGGCTGGAGCAGGATTTGGGGGTGGCTATGGTGCAGGGTGCTTTGGTGGAGGCCTCAGCAGTGGCTTTGGTGGCTTTGGTGGAGGATTCGACGGCGGGATGGGGGGCCAGGGCTTCCCCGTGTGCCCCCCGGGTGGCATCAGGGAGGTGACCATCAACCAGAGCCTGCTGGCTCCCCTCAACCTGGAGATCGACCCTGAGATCCAGAAGGTTCGGACACAGGAGCGGGAGGAGATCAAGAAACTCAATGACAAATTTGCCTCCTTCATCGACAAGGTTTGGAGGGGCTTCACTCTGGGATCGGCTCTGGAGGGTGGGAATGACCGGGAGGTGCTCATCCAGTGGCACCCGGAGCTGGGGGTTGCCCAAATCATCATAAACTGAAGGTGTTTGGGGCTGTTTTTAAGGGGAAAATGGGCTATTTTGCAGGGAACACTGGGCTATTTTGAAGAAGGTGACATTTTTTGGGTGTTTGGGGCTATTTTTAGTGGGATTTTGGGTACTTTAGGCTACTTCTAAGGAGAAGGTGTGATTTTGGGTGACTTGGGCTATTTTAAAAGAGAAGGTGGGATTTTCTGGGGAATATTTTTAAGGGGATGTTGGGATTTGGGATATTTTGGGCTATTTTTAAGGAGATGATTGGCCTTTTGGGTGTTTTGGTGAATTTTGAAGATGTTGGGACTTTTATGGCTATTTTGAACCATAAAGAAGATGCCAAACACATCAAGTTCATTGTGTTTCTCCTGTTTAGAGGGTCCAGAATTGGAGAGGGGAGGTGACCCCCTTTTTCCCACTCACCGCATCCACTGTGCTCCTACCTGTCCCGTAGGACTGGGGAGTTATAACACATTAAATGGGAATAAAATAGGGAAAATACATGGGGAAAAAATTCAATAAAAAGATGGGGTTTTGAGGGAAGAATCTGCCTCTTTTCCCACCTATTTAGGTCCGGTTTCTGGAACAGCAGAACCGAGTCCTGGAGACCAAGTGGAAGCTGCTGCAGGAGCAGGGCAGTACAGGAATGGGGGGCAGGAACCTGGACCCTTTCTTTGAGACCTACATCAGTGGTCTGAGGAAGCAGCTGGATTGTCTCTCCAGTGAGAAGCACCAGCTGGAGACGGAGCTGAAGAGCTTCCAGGATATGGTGGAGGACTTCAAGACAAAGTAGGTTGTTTGGGGTGTCTGGTGGTGAATAATCAGAGAGAAAAACTCACTTCAAACAGCCAAAAATTTGGAAATATTTATAAGAATCGTCAATACTGATTTTTTTCCAATGGTTAGAAAAAGTAAAACGTTTTGGGGAAAGTGAGTTTGGACAAAAAGTGGTGCTTTTTCAAGGTATTTCTCAACTTTTCTCAGATTTTCTCAATATATTGCTCCAATCCTGCTTCTCCCTGAAGGAGGATCCTCCACTCTTTGTCTTCCTCAAGAAGGAATTCCTTAAAAATCAGTGACATTACAATTTAATGAATTAATCTGTTGCTGAACCCAACTCTAATTTCCTTATGTATTTCCTCACGATTCCTTCACATAATATCATTCAGGATTTGAGGATTTCTTTGGAAGGTTGACATGAAGTAAAAAAAAAGAAAGAAAAAGTAAAGATTATTTTCCTGCTGTTATTTATTATAATATATAAATTATTGTAGTCTATAAATATGAAAAGAAAATGTGTCCAGTTGGAAAAAGTAGAACAAAGACTGGAGAAATGAATCCACTTGAGGAATTACAAAAAACAGTGGGCAAGGAAGTCTGGGAATCATCGGAATCCACAAGACCTGGGATCAACCAGAGGTTGCTGGGTGAAAATTGACTTTATATTTGGAGATGAACACCTGGAAAATTTGGGTGCATTTGGGATTCTGGGGTATCCTGTGCAGGGCCAGGAGCTGAACTTGAGGACTTAGAGAAGTCCCTTCCAAATCAGGGGATTCCATGATATTTGTGACGAGCTGAAGGTTCTTGGATCTCGTAGAAAGAACTTGGAGTGGCCGCAAGCACCTGGACTCACTTTAGCAGAGCCAGAATTCTTCTTTCCAGGTTTTCCTCACCCAGGCACCGGAGATGCAGGAGCCAGGGCTTGTCCTGAAAGGAGAAGTGCAATTCCCTGTCCATAAATCTCCCTTCTGGCAGATCTATTTCTGCCGAGTTCATGAGTCTGAGGCCAACAATGTTCATTACTCTGAGCCGGAGCCAAAACAAGCAGCCAGATTCCATCTCCCTCCTTCCCATCCACAGGTACGAGGAGGAGATAAACAAAAGGACGGCAGCTGAGAATGAATTCGTACTCCTGAAGAAGGTCAAGTCCTTGTTTTTTACCTAAAGGGACTCCAGGAGAGCAGGAGAGGGACTTTGGACAACAGCCTGGAGTGACAGGACAAGGGGGAATGGCTTCCTACTGCCAGAGGGCAGTGATAGATGGGCTATTGGGAAGAAATTGTTCCCTGTGAGGATGGGGAGGCCCTGGAATGGATTTCCAAGAGAAGCTGTGGCTGTCCCACCCCTGGAAGTGCCCAAGGCCAGGCTGGACAGGGCTTGGAGCAGCCTGGGATACTGGTGGGTGTCCCTGCCCATGGAAAGGGGTGGAATTGCATTTAGGGTGCCTTCCAACCCAGACCGTCCCATGATTCCATGAAATTTTAGATTATCTGGTGTGTGCCAGGCAGGTTTTCTCATCCCATCTCTGCTGCAGGATGTGGATGGAGTCTACATGACCAAGGTGGAACTCCAGGGAAAAGTGGATTCTTTATCAGATGAGATCAACTTCCTCAAGTGTCTTTATGAGGCAGTGAGTACTCCAGGGACACTGGGACAGGCGAGGGTTGTGGCACCATAGGGAGGTTCTGGAAGGGCTAAATCTGGGTTGGGCATCACCTGCAGGAGCTGTGCCAGATGCAGAAGACTGTGTCCGACACCTCGGTGGTGCTGTCCATGGACAACAACCGGAGCCTGGACCTGGACAGCATCATCGCCGAGGTGAAGGCCCAGTACGAGGAGATCGCCAACCGCAGCCGTGCCGAGGCCGAGTCCTGGTACCGGTGCAAGGTGAGGGTGGCACACGCTGCTGGAGTTCTCCACTGTCCAAGGGGGTGGGAGAGCTACTGGTGGCAACTCAGGCCATGGAGAGATCTGGGATGTTGCTGGTGCTGGTCCATCCAGAGCAGACCTGGCACAGACTTGCTCTCCTTGGCTTCCCTGCGGTGATGTGGGAGTAGCTGTGAGGTCACAATGGGCTCAATGTGCTTCATCCCACCAGTACGAGGAGCTGCAGGCAACTGCGGGCAAGCATGGGGACAGCCTCAAGGACACCAAGACGGAGATCTCGGAACTCAATCGCATGATCCAGAGGATCCGGGCTGAGATTGAGAGTGTGAAGAAGCAGGTGGGGCTTATGTTTTTCCAGTAATGGGGAGGACCTCTTGGTCATGACCTTTAGAGCTTCCCTGAAGGGAAGTAATTGTGGTGGGAATTGCTGGATGTGGGAGGGACCTGGGAATAGCTGAGCCTGAGTGGCTCTGGCACAGGTTGCCCAGAGAAGTTATGGATGCTCTACCCATGGAAGTGTCCAAGGCCAGGTAGGACGTGGCTTGGAGCAACCTGGGATAGTGGAAGGTGTCCCTGCTCATGCTCCAGACAATCCTTAAGGTCCTGTCTAACCCAAACCATTCTGTGTTTCTCTGATCTGGGATCATTTCCCACCGGCTGCCCCTGCCCCACTCATCCCGCCCATGTCTTGCCTTCCAGTGTGAGACTGTTCAGACGTCGATTGCGGACGCGGAACAGCGCGGGGAGGTGGCTCTCAAGGATGCCAGGGACAAACTGGCTGAGCTGGAGACAGCCCTGCAGAAAGCCAAGGCTGACCTGGCCCGGCAGCTCCGGGAATACCAGGAGCTCATGAATGTCAAACTGGCCCTGGACGTGGAGATTGCGACCTACAGGACGCTGCTGGAGGGCGAGGAGTGCAGGTGGGTGGGAAACAGCAAGAATTCCAACATATCCTGATCAAGCAGTGGGAAAAATGTGTCCCATCGTCTTCATAAAACATTAATGGTGTTGCCATGAGCTGTGGACCATGGTCCTGTGGCTGTGCCAGTGGACCAGTCCTGACTTCATGGAGCTGAACCACTCCAGATGCTCTGACTGGATCTGACGCTCCTTCTCCTTTCCTTGCAGGATGTCTGGAGAGTGCCAGAGCTCCGTCAGCATCTGTAAGTACTGTTTCCATGGGAGTGCGGTGAGCTGGGATCAGTGTTCCCAAACTTCTTGGTGGCATCAGAGGTAACCTGGTGCCTTTTGTTCCTCTCCGCAGCTGTGGTGGGCGGCAGCAGCTCTGTGGGAGGAGGATACGGCAGTGGATTGTGCCTTGGAGGAGGAGGAATTGGCTTTGGAAGCAGGAAAGGCAGCTGCAACACGGGTGGTGCTGGTTTATGCTTCAGCCTGGGAGGGGGTGGATTTGGTGCAGGGGCTGGATTTGGCTCCCCTGGGGGATCTAACTCGGTGGTGGTGGGGGGATCTGGCACCATCCTGAAGAACAGTGGCCCCACTGGCCGGAGAGCATAGGAAAGGGATCAACCCCCCCGATCCCAGCACCCAGAGGAGAAAGGGAGCGAATTGCACGGTGACCCCCCCAATGACCACTGAGTGATGGACACTGATGGCACCTTAAACCACTACTCAAACTGCGGGTAGGAGACAAACATGGCCAAATCCACCTGCAAAGGACTGAGAGTCCCAACAGCATCCGAGAACAGCTCAATTCCTTGTGCTCCCCTCTAGCTGCTGGACATCCAGGTGTCCACGTCTCCTTCGGGAACGGGACGTGCCCATTCATGGGGAGCCCCAAACCTGGCTGGAATGAGCCTGTGGAGCAGCACCCTCCAAGCATGAGGCGCCCAACCACAGGCAGGAGCAGGGATGGATCCGAGCGCAGCTCCGAGTGTGGTGGGAAGCCTCGGCTTCTTTCAAGCTCCTGTGCTGGATCCAGCCGTGGTGCAACTTTAATCAATGCCACTCATCAGCCACAGCTCCAGCTCTAAAACAGGAATTTCCTCCTGGTGTCTTGGCCCAGCTGAAGATGTTTCTCACCCAACTGACTTTTAATTTGCTTTTTCCCCTCAAGTTTCACTCGTGCTGTTGTAAAATGTTTATTTTTACTCAGGGTTCACCTTTTCCTTGGGACCATGGGAACAATCGTGTATGTTTGCTTAAGCCTTCCTCCTTGGCATGTGCCATCCCCCAATAAACATGAGAGGCAGAAACCTGGTGTGGTTTTCTCCCTGATCAAAGGGTTTCGTGTTGTGACTAGTCTCATCTTCTGACGGGATCTGAAAACATTTCCTGACTTTCTCCTGCCCTTTGAAGTCTGAATTTAAAGGAACTCAGGTGAAGGTGCAGCCAGGTCTCCTCTCACCCTTCTCTGTCTCCAAAAATGTGGTGGGTTTGTGAGTTTTGCAGGAATCAGGAGGATCTCACTGGGGAGGCTGTTGGGACGTTGGGTGCAGCGTGACAGTGACACAGTCGGGGGTGTCTTTGGTGACAGCCCTGGGAATGACCCCACTCCTGGCAGAGAGAAAGAGGCAGCCCCTGGATCCTCCTCTCTGTCCTGTGGGGTCCCAGATGTGACTGTCCCACCACTGTCCTCACCACATCTGAGCAGACTTTCAGACTCTGTGGATTTTAGGAGACTCTTCCCTTCCTCCTTCTCTTCCTTAGCCCTTTCCATGCTGGAGTTAGCCACTTTGGGGTGTTCCCCAGCTATCCCACCTCTCCCTGGCCACCATGCCTGACCACACGACTGCCCACCCTCTCTTCTGAGGTGGCTCCAGGACTGTGGTGCCACAGCTGGAGCTCCCAGGGCACTCTTTGCACAACTCCAAGTGCTTTAGGAGCATCCTACCATGGTTGGTGTGGGAGAAGGAAGGGTGGTCATCACCCCTCCAAGTAATTTGGAGCTAATTCCTTGGTATCCATGATTTTGGAGCCAGCCCTGCAGCTTTTCCTGCTGTCTGGACTCACCAGGGATCCATGGATTTCTCTTAAGGCATCTCCAAAAGGTAACTGAGACCATGGAAAGAGCAAAACCTTCCCCCCGCCACTCCATCAAACCCCACTCTCTCCCAAAGCAGAGTATTTGGATAAATTTCGATCCCCAAACTCCTGCTGTAGTTTGACCTCTTGTTCAGGAGACCTTGAACCACATCCCTGGCCAAGCACAGGCTGTGCTTGGGGTGACTCATCCCATTTCTCCCGTGTTCCGTTCTGAGCTGTTAAAGGCTGAAGACATCCAGTACCAGCAGCTACAGGCGGAATGTCACAAGGAAATGTCACAATGCTGCTGGCATGGTCTTGTCACTGCTTGGGTGGGGACATGGTTTGAGCGATGGTTAAACATTCGAGGAGGTGTAAAAGTGACCTGAAGTGGTGTGGAATGACGAAGGCATTGACTTCCCTCAGAGTCACCCCAATCCCTCAGAGTCACCCCAATCCAAACTTGCTTCCAGCGGTGGATCCTGCCTAAGGAGAGACAAAGGGCTTCTCCAGGAGCAAAAAAGGGCCTCACTAAAACAAACATACACCCAAATCCCCCCGCTTTTGTTCCTGGGATAGCACCAGCAATAGGGAAAAATTCTCCCAGGCTGGACACAGAGGTGACTTAATTCCTGCCTCTGGTTGGAGGAGAGAAAATGTTTTCCATGGTCTGAAAATAGGATTGGATTAATCGGAGTTTGTCCCTGTGCATGGCAGGGGATGGACCAAGAGGAACTTCAAGGTCCTTCCCAGCCCAAACTGGTCCATGATTCTGTGATTTCATGGTTTCCTCTCAGTTATTCAAGGCCTGTTAATTTTCACAGCATCATGGAATAGTTTGGGTGGGAAGTGACCTCTAAAGGTCATTTCCCTTCACTGGGGGCTCCAGGAGACCTGTACAGGGACTTGGAAAGGGCCTGAAATGATGGGACAAGGGGCGATGGCTTCCAGTTGGAAGAGGGCAGGATTAGATGGGATATCAGGAAGGAATTCCTCGCTGTGAGGGTGGTGAGGTCCTGGAATAGATTTCCTGGAGAAGCTGCCACATCCCTGGAAGTGCTCAAGGCCAGGCCGGATGCAGCTTGGAGCAATGTGGTCTAGAGGAAAGTGTCCCTGCCCATGGCAGGGGTGGGATGGGCTGATCTTTCCATTCCTTTCCCACCCAAACCAATCCACCACTGCCCATCACGTCTGAACTGGGAGGTTTTGTCAATACCCAAATCCCAGTTTGATTTCCTAAGCTTGGCTGGAGCTGTGGCCATGACTCAACGCTTGGTGTTATCTCTCCACCGGCGCTCAGGGCTCCGCCGTTTGCTGACTCGGGAACACTCCTCCCCTGGGAACGGGAGAACTTTCGGATCGTGTCATCCCGCCCACAGGGATGAGAAAAAAATCCCAACAGAAATCCCCCAGGAATGTGTAACCAGAGGTTTGATAAAGCTGGGGGAGGTGGGTCGTGCCTGGGCTATTGGGGGACAGTGCCTCAGCCCCATTTTTATTGTCTGTGTATTGATTTCTTGTCTATTTTTTGATTTATTGCCTATAAACCCCTCTGTCCAACCTCCAACCCCCCCATTCCTTTGCTCTCACAGTGATGTTTTGATATTATATATATTTATTTTTTCAAAATAAATATAGGACTTGATGATCTTGAAGGTCTTTTCCAGTCTTAATAATTCTATGATTCCTTGATTTTTCGTTGCCTTATCTACCCCCCCCAATCCACCTCCCTGAGTTCTTCCAGATCCACACAGATCCTGGAGGTGGGATGAACACAGGGAATGCTGTGTTTTCCAGTGGAAATGCCAGTTTAGCTGCATGTAAGGGTCCCAAGGCACTTTTGGAAATGGGTGTCTGGGTGATATTCTTAGAGGTATTTAAACATCTGATGATACCAGAAGTTGCTGGTGTGGATTTTCCAGAAGCTCTTAATTAACATGTGTCCTGTGGGAATTCTGAGACCTGCACCAGATGGCTGCCAGCACAGTTAAGTGCCTCCAGAGCCGTGGGTTTGGACTTCAATATGTCCTAGGTGGTTTTAAAATGCTGAAAAGTTATTAAAAAGAAATTGATTTTCCCTATAAAAAAAGAAAATGAGACTAATTGTTATTTGATAAGCAAGGTAAAAGGGTGGATCTGTGACGGATTTTTGGATTAAATGACGTACAAAGTCAGCCCAAATAATTCCATGATTCTGTGAAGGGTAGTGCATGCCCAGTCCCTGGAAGTGGCCAAGGCCAGGTTGGACAGGGGCTTGGAAGCACCTGGGACAGTGGAAGACGTCCCTGCCCATGATAGGCCGTGACACAAGATGGGCTTTGAGGTCCTTTCCAGCCCAAGCCATTCTGGAATTCTGTGACGAATCATAGTCTGAATCCATCCTCAGCCTGGGATCGGAACTGGAGGATTCCAACAAACTCTTGCCTTTCTAAAATTTATGTCTGCCAAAGATATATTTGCATATAAACACCACAGTTAGTGAAACAGCTGAAACAAAAGGTCATTCCTCCAAGCCCTGTGCTCTCCTCATTTCTGCATCTCTATATATGAATCGAGCTCTATTAATTGCATTTAAATTGTTCCAGGGCATGTGAAATGGGCAGTGAGGTTTGGGATCCCTCCTCCCACTGGGTTCCTGGGGCTGTCCCTCCATCTTCCTGCATGTCCCACCATGGCAGCCGGTGCCTGGAGTCTCCTCATGGTCCTGAAGCCTTCAGAAAATCCTACACAGGTTTCCTAGATGGGGTAGTTCCTCACCAGTGCTGAGATTATCTTGGCATGAAGACAGTGGGACATGCTTTAGTCCAACAATAAATTAACTTCCAGTGCCAGCACAAGCATCTTGTCACTGGTGAGGTTTTATTTATGAAAAAGGTGCAGAGCCTCATCAAAATGCAATTTGCTGAGCCCTGGCTGTAGATTGAGAAACTCAATTCTCAGAGCCAAAGGCAATTTTCCAAGTAAAAAGAAGGCTGAGGGTGTAACTTAGGTGTGTTTTGGGAATTGTGAAAGCTGGGCTACAGCTTGGCATAAGCCGCAGTGCCTGCCTGCAATGGGGCTTTGGAGTGAGAGATTTAAAGATAAACACAAGCAGGGAAACAACCCCAGTGGATGAAAGGTGGAAAAAAAAATGCCTGGTGTATCCTAGGGAGGCTCTTGCTGCTCCACAAGGTGTAGGATTCCTTAGTCATGGAGTGCTGGGAGCCCCAGTTGGATCTTTTTTGCCTTTTCTTCTGCATTAGAGGGTGTGTTCCTGGGTAGGGTCAATGTTTGGCAAATCAGAGATGGAAATCTTTAGCCACGCCACGCTGATGAAGACAGGAGCTGTCTCCTCCTTCACGCCCATGCAGACCCAGCCCACCTCCAAAAACTCCCATAAAAGGGAGCATCTGCTGCCCTCCAGCCAGAGGGACCGACTTCCCTTCTTCCACCCACCTCCTCACCCACAACCCCGCCGAGTTCCTCAGCTGCTCCATTCTTGGCCCTTTGGAGGATAACCAGCCATGTCTCGTCAGTCTGTCTGCAGGAGCTTCGGAGGGGGGAGTAGAAGGGGCTTCAGCTCCTGCTCTGCAATCGGTGGTGGCTTTGGGGGCGGCAGCCGGAGCAGGAGTGGCTACAGCTCGTACTCAGTGTCCAGGGGATTTGGAGGTGGAGGACGGTGTGGGGGCTTCGGCAGCCGGAGCCTCCACAACATGGGGGGCAGTGCCAGGATCTCCATGGGCGGGTGTTACGGCGGCGGGTACGGCAGCAGGATGGGCGGCTTTGGTGGGAGCTACGGGGGTCTCAGCAGTTTTGGGGGTGGAATGGGTGCAGGAGGAGGAGGAATGTGTGGCTTTGGAGGGATGGGTGGAGGTGGAATGGGTGGTGGAGGAGGAATGGGTGGCTTTGGTGGAGGAATGGGTGGTTTTGGTGGCGGGATGGGTGGCGGCGGAATGGGCGGCTTTGGTGGCCCAGGCTTTGGCGGCCCAGGCTTTGGCATGGGTGGCCCCGGGAGAGGTGGCCCTGGGATTCAGCCAGTGCAGATAGACACGACCCTCCTGCGTCCGGTCCATGTCGAGATTGATCCCCAGATCCAGCAAGTTAAAAACCAGGAGAAGGAGCAGATCAAGACTCTGAACAACCAGTTTGCCTCCTTCATTGACAAGGTGAGAGGGTGGGATTGTGCCTGATTAAGGCCAAAATTAGGAGGAACTTCCCAGTTGCACAGAAATGTCGAAATGTCCTTTTGGACAATCCCAGCAGGCAGAGAAGCTTGAGCAGAGCCTTTTCATTAAGGGAAGAGATGGAAATCTCTCCTCCACAGGAGATCAAAGCAATATCTCCAGGGCTTTCATCTGCCCTGTTGCACCAAGCTCTGCTCTGAGGTTACTCTCACAAGCAGGTTCAACACCTCCAACCTCCGCAGGTTTTGGGCAGAGATTCTCCCCCCTCCACCACTCTCTGCCCAAACAACCTCCCATTTAAGTATTAATTAATATATTTTTCTCTTTGTTTTCAAATCTCCAGGCTTTTAAATCATGGCTGGAGATCAGATTTCCACACTGCCTGTAATGGGGATGGACTCAGAGTAAGGGCAATGTGTAAAAGCTCCTTTGAGTAAAAAGTTATTAGAAATTTCCTTCTTTTCCTGATTTTGCAGCTTAGGTACCAACAGAAATTTAAAAAAAAAAACCAAACAAAAAAGCAGAGTTAATTGATTCTTTCATCACCATGCAAATCTTTCTGAGTGATGTAAGAGATGTGTTGGTGGAAGCTGTTCCTGTGTGATGGGGGTCCTCCGTGTGTTGGCTGTAGGTCCGATTCCTGGAGCAGCAGAACAAGGTGCTCTCCACCAAATGGGAGCTGCTCCAGCAGCAAGGGCCAGTGGGGCCGAGGAAGAACCTGGATATGATCTTTGAGAATTACATCCAGAACCTGCGGAAGCAGCTGGACTCAATCCTGGCGCAGCGGGGCCAGCTGGAGTCAGAGCTGCAGAACATGCAGCAGTACGTTGAGGATTACAAAACCAAGTGAGTTGGAACCAGGAGCTGCTCAAAGCAGCTTTAATTTCCCCCAACTGATTTTTATGGTGATAGTGGAGATAGTTTTTCAGCCTAAATATTTTAATTTGGTTTTTTTTTCCCTTTTAATTTGTTTCTCACAGCCTTAGGCAGGAAAGTCCAGGAATTCAATTTGTACTTTTCCTCTCCACAGGTATGAGGAAGAGATCAACCGGCGCACAACAGCCGAGAACGAGTTCGTGGTGCTGAAGAAGGTGAGTCACAGGCACCACAAAATAATCCCTCAATATTTGGCTTTACCTGTGCTCAAATGGGAATAGTGGAGTTTTTAAGGTCTCCCAGCTAATATCTGGAATCCCTTATATTCAATTTGCATAACTGAATGACACCATAACATTATCTATTTTTAATTATTTATTTATATGGTTACAGAATTAAATATAAACATAATGACATCCTAGTGAATAACACCAAACCCTCAGCACAGATGGCAATTCCCCCAAGTCTGAAAGCTTCCCAAGAGGAAACAAAACTATTTTCTGTGGGATCTTTCGTTTAGGACGTGGACTGTGCCTACATGACCAAAGTTGAGCTGGAAGCCAAGGTGGGAGCTCTGACAGATGAAATCAACTTCCTGAGGTGCATCTATGAGGAGGTAGGAGCTCTCTCTTCTCCAGGGGGCTGGAGCTGCAATGAGGAGGCCAAACATCGAGGCTGGATGGGGTGCCTGGGTGCATTTTGAGATGGTGCCTCTGAGTCACGTCTTGGTTGCAGGAGCTGTCTCAGATGCAGACCATCAGCCGGGACCTGTCCGTGGTGGTGTCCATGGACAACAACCGGCACCTGGACCTGGACAGCATCATCGAGGAGGTCCGGCGCCAGTATGAGCAGATCGCCCAGAGCAGCCGGGCTGAGGCCGAGGCCTGGTACCAGAGCCAGGTGAGTCCGGGAGCAGTCGAGGCTCCTGGGTATGGCTGGGTAACTTATAATAATTGATGGCTGGGTGAGATACCTTTTCAAGCTAATGGGGCTGGAGGTCGTTGTGCAAGGAAGGGCCAGAGGGACTGAGCTGCTTTTGAAGGATCTGACTCACTGTTCCCAATGTGTCCCAAACTCACCAAGGTGCGTGGTGCAAACCTCTCAATAAAAATGGCCCAAAATGCATCTCAATGAGAAAATTCCAGCCCGAGTGGCTTTTCAGAAGTCAAGACATGCCTTTAGATCCTTTAGAGGATGAGGATCACTAAGATCCATTTCAAAGCTCAAACCCCATGACTGAGTCCCAGAGCCACCTTGAACATTGAGCTGGGCATCCATTGGCAGCACAGGGGGACTTGAAACTAGGGACAAACCTCGTAGAGCCACCAGGAATGTGTCACTAATGGGTTGTTCTGTCTTGGTGCCATCAGTACGAGCAGCTCCAGAACACAGCCGGGCGGCACGGGGACAACCTCCGCAACACCAAGATTGAGATCCAGGAACTGACCAGGAATGTCCAGAGGCTGCGGGCTGAGATTGAGAACGTGAAGAAGCAGGTAGGAGTTGGTTGGGGTCTTGGGGATGAGATGGAGGACATGAAGAAAGGAAGGGGCTGGTTGGTGTCTCAGGGGAAGATGGAAGTTTGATCACAAACGATCACGAGTAGGGCACCCCAAGTTCACTTCATGCAGATGTTTATTTTCCTCCTGATTTCTCTCCTTGGGAGTCTGAGGACTGATCACCAGGGACAAAATAAATTCTGAGAAAGCTCCCGTTGTGTTCCCCAGAACCAGCAGCTGCAGGCAGCCATTGCTGAGGCTGAGGAGAGAGGGGAGATGGCCCTCAAAGACGCCAGGTTGAAGCTGGAGGAGCTGGAGAGCGCCCTGCAGAAGGACAAGGAGGAGCTGGCTCGCCTGCTGAAGGAGTACCAGGAGCTGCTGAATGTCAAGATCGCGCTGGATGTTGAGATCGCCATGTACAGGAAGCTGCTGGAGGGGGAGGAGAACAGGTAAACACCTGAGCTCTCATTGGGTGTTGTGATCTACACTGGACACCTGGAATACTGTCTGTAATCCCAAACCAATTCTTTGGGCTAACAGGTGAATGTTGTGATTGATGCTGTGTGGGATATTCTGGGGGTCAGGACCCATAACTGGCTCCCTAGAGGTGGCAAAGCTGCTGCCCCATCGCTGTCACTGCCGAATTTTTAATGAACCTCAAATCTGGAGAAACCTCATTGTAAAGAGGAATTGCCAACCCCTTCTTTCCTCCAATCTTTTAGTGATTCCAAAGTGGTTTAGGAGGATGAAGCAGGAAAATTATTTGATCATGGAAACACAGTTTAAGGTTTTTACAACCTCTCTTTTATTGGGTAATTAAAATGTCCAATTTCCTTCACAGGCTATGCAACGACGGCATGTCCAATGTCAATGTCTGTGAGTATCTGCCCTGCGGTGCTTCAGAAAAAGCACCAGACTCTGTTTTTTTGGAGACAGAGCCTGAGACTGGGCAATGGGAACATAACTTGTGCTTCTCTTCCAGCTGTGGTGGGCAGGACGACTGTTTCTGGAGGCAGAGGAGGCATGGGAGGAGGATTCGGAGGCAGCGGCATGGGAGGAGGATTCGGCGGCGGCAGCTGTGGAATGGGAGGAGGATTTGGAGGCGGCAGGTGCATGGGAGGAGGAATGGGAGGAGGAGGCATCTGCGGAGGAGGCAGCAGCTTTGGAGGAGGCAGCATGGGTGGCAGCTGCGGGATGGGGGGAGGAATGTACACGGGGGGCTTCTCCTCTGGAAGCGGAAGGATGTGCGGCTCTGGCGGGGGATCCTCCTCCGTGCGGAGATGCGTCACCACCACCTCGGTCAAATCTTCGGGAGTGAGGTTCTGAGCCCCGAAGGTTGACAAGGAAAGAAGCATCTCCTCCCTCCTCCTGACAGCAGCCCAGCCTCCCGAAGCCCAGCTCCGGTGTCCTGCAATGGGATGAACTGTGTCCCTCCCACCCAGCTCGTCCCAGCTCCTGGTCCCACCCGGGGGTTTGATGGCAGTGCCGTGGGTGTCCTGGCACTGGGAGCTGCCTGGCAGGAGGGGCCGCTCTGCCTTCCTTGCTGTGCTGTACATTTCTTGTGGCAAATGTGTATAAAACCCCTCTTTCTTCCTCTCTCCTCCTGTTCCCTGTACCTGGGGTGCTTCTGTGTGTGGCCATCCCGTTATTCCCTTTGCAGGCCTTTGGGGACAGGGTGGGTGTGGGGCAAGCAGGACTCGTCCCTTGGGGAGGGGGCATCTCAGGAGGTTTCCAGAGGGATGAGCTGGACCAGGGTAGAGCTTCTTGGAAGCTTTGCTCCCTTGGGAACCCTATGTGTGTTGACAGCAGGAGCTTCCCTGGAGCTCTGGCTTCCATTCCACTTGTCTTAGCTCCCAGTGACACCTGGGACATGTCGCACACACCTGGACTATTCCTAAGGAGAACAAAATTGTCCTTTAGCGCCTGACTCCCATGACAGTGTGAGATGTACTGTCTCCACCTTCCCCCCTCCTCTGTGGGCTGCCTTCCTTCCTTGGGATGTTGCCATTCCCAATAAATTGCAGAGAATATTCATGATGTGTTGCTGTTTTGGATGCTGCTTTGGGCAGGGTGGGAGGGGGGGTCATTCTCCTGCCCGTTCCTGTGTTTTGAGGGAAGAGATCAGGAGTGGGAGGAATTAGGGCAGGTGCCCCAGCTCAGATGATGCTCTTGACTCTCACCTGGAGGCACAAGCCTGTATCCAGAATGGTGGGGGTCTGGATCCTCCAGATAAACAATGAGAAATAAGAGCTCAGGTCAGAGACCTGGAATCATTGAGTAATGGAATGGTTTGGTTTGGAAGAGACCTTAAAAATCATCCCATTACAACCCACTGCTATGAACAGACACTTTCCTGTAGATCGAGGTGTCCCACCCCTTGGACCAATCAATACAATAAAGCTGCTGCTTCTGAGGTTCCTTTGGGATTATCTCCAGGTGCAGAAGACTTTGACCTGTGTTAGGGGAAGGCGATGGCACCAGTGTTGCTGTGCACAGTGGTGGCAGGGCAGGTGGATATGGAGCAGGATGCTGGCCAAGCCGCTGCTGCTGGCTGCAGTCAGCCACAAACTCATCTCCCCCAGGATGAGGCATGATTCCAGCCATGGGAACACGACGGGCTCGGAAGGAGTGATTCATCCCCATCCGTGAGCTCAGGTACCATCCTCTCCCTGAGAAGCTGATTCATTCCCCAGTGGCTCATCCTTGCTCCAAGAGCAGGAGGGAGAGATTTGGAGGAGCTCAGGAGGGGGTTTGGGAGGGAGCCTGAAGTGTTTGATCTGAGCAGTGCAGGTTCCTCCACCACCTGGAGAGATCAAAGAGGCAGAAAATGCTGTCAGTGGTGGTTCAGGAGTCCCATAACAGCCTCTGGGAGTTGCTGATGTTCCTAGAGTGGGCCAGGAAGCTGCAGACTGAGGAAGAGGTCCAGGAAAAGCAGCAGGAAATGACTACAGGCTTGTTGGAAGAGAGGATTCTCCCGTTGAAAGCCCAGCAGGAGGGTGCCAGAGTGAGGGAATGTGGCCTAGTTTGGCCCAAAGAGAAGATATTGAGAAGGCTCCGAGAAGCTGGTGTTGTGCCAGCAGCACTTTGAGGTTTGGCTTGGGGCAAGAGTCACCCGTTTTGGTGCTTAATTTTAAGAGTATGTTTCTTCTCAGCTTTAAAATCCAGAACACAGCATTGTAGCACCATTGTGAGGAGTCGTTGCAACACCTCCTTTGAGCAAGATCCGTGATGGAAAATCTTGGCTGGGTCAGTGCTGGGGGTTAGGTTTTCTTTCCTTTTGTTCCTTTTTATGTATAGAATTTTTTCCCATAAGCTGCTAGGAAACACTAACGACTGGGTACTTAAGAAGAACAAAAGAAGTGGCCCAGCTCAGGGGAGAAAGGCATCTGATTGCAGTTCTCTTATCTGGGAGTTTCTCTCAGAGGGATGGAGGTATCTCGAGAATTGGGCTGGTAAGAGGTGGGGCTGGAGGAGCTGCCCTCTCTCTCGCTCTTGGCTTTCCGAGAAGGATGCTCGGAAGTGTTGCTTGGGAAGAGGAGTTTGTTGCTGCTGCTGGACCCCTGCCCAGAGCTGGTTCTTCTGCTGTGGGGTGTGCCTCTGCTTGTGAGAGCAGCCGCTGAACTGGGACCTTATTAACGCCTACCTCACTAAAGGGGGGACCTATTGCCATCTGCTCGGGTGCCCTGAGCTGACCTCTCCCTGCCCTGCTGGGGGCTGGGCTACCGCGGCCCCTGCCCCCGCAGCTCCTTCGGCACCGCTCTGGGT
>WEKY01019715.1:0-13007 GCA_013390045.1 Picathartes gymnocephalus | reverse complement strand
CTATGTTAATGTTTTTCTGACTGTTCACATATTTTGCAGCATTCATTAAAAATAGCTAAGAAAATTTAACCCTTGATCAGAAGACTTATTTGCCTTTACAAGAATCCTTATCCATACTGAGAATTTGTTAGATGCCCACAACAAGGTCTAAAAATAATAAATCATATCAATTCTGTAGTTTTTAAAAGTAATCCTGTTAATTGCTTGAGGATTTAAATAGCTTGTTAGGATATCAAGATTTTTGGAGACTAGAAATAACCCTCCACACCCAAACACTGCAATATAATTTATTTTTAAATACATATAATTGAGGTCCTCATGAGAAGAGCTCTGCCTACTGGAACTTCTCAGTCTCTCTGAAACTGGTGACTTAACTAGACATTTACTGAAAATTAAATCTGTACCATAAAGCATCTTTTAGAAATGGTTTCAACACTGGCCTCTCTGACGTATCCATTACTGATTACTTGGTTTAAGGAATTTTTGTCTTTGAGAGGGAACACAGATACTGTAATTTTAGCAAGAGAGTTCCAAGGCACTGCAGTTCTTTTCAAGCCCACAAAGGTAGGTTTTTCTTTTTTTTTCTTTTATTTTTACTTTCCAATCCAAAAAAGCTATTTATGTTTTTCCTTTTCTCATCTGGTTCATCTTTTCTGCAGTAGCTGCAGTGACTGGGTTGAAGTTAGAAGAATTTAGCTCCAGAGTTCAACGAGTTTATGGTGTTAACAACAGGAAACCACCACACTAATCTGCAGATTGCCTGCCTTCACATACAGGGCTATTCATGAATTCATACTGCTGTTTTCCTGCATTTCAGAACTTCCATTGTTTTATATGGGAGCTTAGAGGCTGGTTTAATTAAAGTGATGTGAATAGAAGTACAGTATGCCAGATGTACATTATAAATATAGAGTAGGTTATGTAATGGTAAACCATCAGGAAATATATGGGAATGGTTTGTGATAACTCATTGTTAACTAAATATAAATACTAATTTATTTCACTGTTTTAAACTTACTACTTTTTTTTTAACTAGCACAAATGAACTTTCTTTGTATTTTTACTTTTTCCTATTTTTACTACAGCTATTCCATGGGGAAAGTCTGCTTCAAATTAGTTCATTCTGGTGAACAGGTAATATTCAATGTGAATAAGAATTGTAGCTGGGCTGGATCCACAGAAAGACTAAAACAGGGTCTGCTGTTGTTACTTCTGCCCACAAAGGAGGTATTTTAAAGCCATGATTCAGCTGCCATCTAATTGGCATAAAGACAGAGAGAAAATTATTTCAAAATTTATATTCTCAGCATCTTCAAAGAATATAGCCTTTCTTCAAAATATCTACTTTTCATTATGTTGAACTGTTCAACTCTGTTGTTCCATGATTCACCAATTAAGTATTGCCTCTCCCAATTTACCTCTGTGGCCGGATCCATGAAGCATTTTCAGGGTTCCCTTGACGGAAGAGGCAAAGATAGTGAAGTTCTCATTCTTACCTCTTTTTATTGTCTTCTTTTATTGCTGAAGCCCTGTACACACATCACTGCAGTTCCCTCTCACTTTCCCTTACTGAAACCCACTGAAACGGGGTGGAAGCCCCCACACCTTGCATTTGGAGGAAGACAGCCTCTTCATCTCACAGGGAAAAGGGGTTTTTTGTGCAGCCCTGGTTCAGGACATGCAGCATCAGCTTTCAGCAGGTTAAAAAGTAGAATGAAGTGTATATTCTTCAGCTACTTGCATACTACCACACAAACAAAACTCAACCCAGAGAGCCAGTTACCACAAAAGTCATGGTCAGAGATACATGTTTCCCGCATGTCTTTTTTTTTTTTTTTTTTTTGAAAGCCCAAGAGCAACTCATTAAATAATCAACCCTTTTCAGGTTTTGAACTATGCTAATTCCTATATTACTATACTTTTTCCATTTCCTTTTAGACTATTTGTGCTACTTGACTAGCACAATGACTTTAAATGCTGGAATAACTTTTTATAAGCCACATTTTGTATCCAAAAGGAAATATTTCTGACAAGAAGCATGGTCCTACATATTCGTTCAGTGCTTTTCCTGTCTTTTGACTAATTAACAATTTCACCTGATAGGCATGTTCAAAGCTGAGTGGGCAGGAGGTGTAGAGCAGACAAATCCCACTGTTTGTTAATTAATTTCTCTCTTCTGAAGATCACTAACAGAAAAATCAATGGTCATCTAGCACATGGTCTTTATAACCTGCAGTGGTTTAGCATAATTTGTTGAAAAATCACCCAAATGCAGTTCACAAAGAGGAAAAGATATCAAAAGGTTATTACAAGTAGAAGATAAAAAATAAATATTTCTCCAAGTGTGGAATTTTCTTTCTGAAGAATTTACACTTCACAGCAAATATGCATCCTAGACTCCTGCAGAAAGGTCCCTAATTAAATCCTCCCTTTCAAGGAGTTCCTGGACTAGACAGAACAGTGCAGAGAGTGGAAATGAGACACAACTCCTTTAACTTCATCACCACAGCTTATGACTTCATTTGTTGTAGTGGGTGAAACTGGGATAAACGAAAGTAATATACCAGACCTGGCTTGTCTGAATTGTCTTTCTAAATCCACAACAGGACTCAAAGGAACTCAAAGTATGAGCCAATGGTTGTGTTTGGGCAGTGATTTTCAACTTTCAGATGTCTCTCTTCATCATCACACATGTGGTGCTGTTTATTGCAAGAGACTTTGATGAATTATTTTAAATAATTTTCAAGAGTTTTGGAAAACCATCTAGGGCTTCTGAAATTAGCCATAAAGCTTACATTTATTTGCACAGGGCCTTCTAATACGCCATATATTCAAATTTCTTAGAAACCTCAAAATATCACTATGTCCTTTTTCACTTCTCTGAATCATTTCAATTGCAAGGAAAGAATTGTCCCCATCCCATTGATATCTTCTAATATATACAATTCAATTTCTATTATATTAAAGACTTCTATAAGGCATTGTTGTCTTTTTTGATTCCTCACACGGCAAAAAGGGCAAAAAAAGTGGAATTTGGTGTTCAAAAAGCTATAAATGTGTTGTTTTGGATAAACACAGTTTCTGTTGTTACTCCAGGCAGCTGTGAGGTGGGTTTGAAAAGCTCTGTCAAAACAGCTACAGCAGGCAAATTCTACAGGTCTTGACAAATGGGGAATGCTCGTGAAGCCAGTCAGAGGACAGGCTATTTTGGCACATTTCTGCTGCACCCTGGAACTTCTGCCCATGCTGCTATGAACCTTTCACCACCAGTCCTTCCCAGCTTGATCTAACTTGGAGAATCTGCAGGTAACACCACTTTCTGCCCACACCCCTGAGTTTATTTAAACAACTGGAATAGATTTAAGTACAAGCCACCTCCAGAAGTTGCTGGGATGTGCACATTGCAGTGACCAGCTCTGGGCTTGCAGTGATGTTTCAGAGCTCTCTGGGAAGTCACGGATGCATTGCAAACCCTCTGGCAGCCCTCAATGGTTTAGTCTTGCTTGCTCACAAAGCTTTTTGGTGCCTGGCACTCAATGACTGTGCAGGACGTGGCAGAGTAGGAACCTGATCGTGTTTATGAGGCAGGAGAAGAACATCGCCCTGTGGTGATATATTTACTATTAGCTTGAATTTGGTATTAATATGTAGCAACATATTGAAAACAAATCAGAGACTACCACTGATCCCTGAAACAAGACACATGGGTGGTTCTCAATAGGAGGCCTTCTGGTGCCTTATGGATATGCACCTGCCCAGGCAGTTTGTGAAGGCAGCATCTGTCTCAAACCTGTCAGACTCATTCATGTCTTAGCTTAAATGTTCTGCTGTAGCACATTACTCCCTTATTTTCTTCTGGCTGGTAAGAAAGGGGGAGGGGTTGGTGAAGGGGAAGGTAAGGAGGTGCTATCTAGAAATGGGAAATTGCCTCCTAGGTCCTAGAAATAGCATGCAAGCGTGCTGTGGTCATGCATGATCATGTAAGATTCTTGTCTTGAAAACCAGAAAAAAAGGGCAGCTACTTCCACAATTTTTTTGGTTTCTGGGATTTGTACTAAATCCTAAAAGTGGGATTTACTAAATACTAAAAGTGGGATTTGTACTAAATCCTTCTGCTAACAGCAGGAGAAAGCACAGTCCTAGTGCTGCTGAAAACTCATGCAGCAAGGAATCACCAGAGATGGTGGAGTCCCTGACTTCAAAGTGCATTCTCTGTGTTTTAGACAACAGACAGACTTCAATTTCCATCCCAGGGGACTACTGTAGGTAGTACTCCCTGCCTCACTGGGACTCTGCCATGTTACACGAGTATTTCTACATTCACTGAGAGCAAAGGAAAGATGGTGACTACAGAGCCTTGTAAATTAGATCGCTTATCTGGAATGGGAGACACTTAGGCATTGAATCCTTGCTTTCCAGACACTCATTGGACTTGAATCTGCAATTCCTGCAAAAGACCCCAAATCCTGGAGGTCCCAAAGCATTTATCTGATGATTCATACTCAAGTCTTTGCTCCTATCTTTCCAGGTCTCATTTGGTCCTACCATACAATTTACTTAGGAAATTTAAAAAGGGAGATACATAGCCAAAAGCTTTATCTTTCAAATACTTGTACTAGTCCTTTCTAATAGTAGAGGTAGGATAGGAGAAAATGGCCTCAAATTGCCCCAGGGGATGTTTAGATTGGATACTAGGAAAAATTTTGTCACTGAAAATGTATCAAGCATAAGAATGGGATGCCCAGTGAAGTGGTTGAGTCACCATCCCAGAAGGCATTTAAACATGTAGATGCAGCACTTATGGATCTGGCAGTGTTAGGCTAACCGTTGGATTCCATGGCCTTAAGGGCCTTTTCCAACCTCAATCAATTTATGGTTTTATTTTGTACTTAAGGAGCTTGGTGTTCAAGGTACTACAAGTTTGTTTGAGAAATTTGCACTAGCAGCGTTCTTATTTAACAGAAAAAAACACCCCAAAATGAAGAAAGTAAGACCCAGCACTGCCTACTAATCATATTTGCATAGTCTCATGCCTTACCTGCAGCCCAAATACACAGTCCTCACAGATGGAGGCCAGCCTATGAGTGGTTCCCTGAGAGGATGATTAGTGTTAAGTGTATATATCTAAAATACACTTGCTTTGGTTTCCTAAGAAAACTCAGTAAGATCACAGTCTTATCACACATGTCATCGTTTGAAATTGACAGGCACACCATTCCTCTTAGAAATAAAAGCTTTGAATGTTAATTTCCCAAATTCCCACATCATTAGGAGGATGAAATTTAATCTCCGCATATGTCAAAGTGGACTGAGCCGGGGATTTGATTTGTTAGGAGAAGCATGGACCTGTATTTTTTTGCAGAAGGAAATGGCAACATTTCAGTGTAACACTGCGCTGAGCTTGTCCCTCAGGGGACAGTTTGTATAGAGTGTTTCAGTAGCATAGGGTCATTTTTTAAACTCACAGGGCATTGCTTTCTTTAGGGTCACAGCATCTAGCAATGAGCCAGCCTCTAACACTCAGGAACAAAAGGTTGGTAAAAGTCAGATAAACGGTGGATGGTGGGTGCTGCAAAACTTGGGGCATGAAAACAATGAGGTAGTGGAATACCAAACTGGGTAAAAACCTGAGAAACTATTTAGTTGTCTGTGTGAAGCTGAAGGCTGCAGATATAAGTACAAGAAAAACAAGAGAGTGACTGCAAATGAAAAGACAATTTGGGGGTCCATCATAGCAAACTGATGTCACATCGAAGAGAAAAAACCCCATAAAATTTGAGCTATTATTAATAGCTTTTAACAACCTCTAATAAAGAGAACCTTTAATAATTTTCAAGGGAAAAAAAACTATTCATTTTCAAGAATTTTCCAGGGGAAAGCCAATGTGGGTATTTAACCTGCACCTTGTCAACTCTCCCTGCAGAAATTATCTTTCTTCTTTGAGGAGTGAGCACTCCACAAGGGTGAATGACCATGCTATCTTTTTCCATAGTCCCATATGTGAAATAGCTACATTTTTCCCCATGATTAATGAGATAAGTTCAAATAAAGGTTATGTGTTTAACTAAACCTCAGCAGCAGAGTTATGAGACATATATTTAATATTTTTTCATCAGAAGCGACATGCTGTTCTAATTTGCTGATTGCCACATTATGTCATCCAGCTAAAGGGGGTGGTTTTTTTGTTGTTTGAATCTACAGAGATGTCTTTTTTTAAATAGAAAGGGAAAAACTATCAATATTAAGGGAAAAAATGATAACTACAAAATATGGTTATCAGACATTTGCAATAAATCACTCTATTAGATTAACAAATATGTTCTGAGACTGCCCATATCATTCTTATACGCAAGACCACAGTGAAAGTAATAAATCTCCTACTGGTATAGATTTACTGCATAAGCAGGCAGCAGGCTGGAGAGGTTATACAGTCTTCACATTTTTGCTTTGTTGGGGAGAAAAGTGCATGGCAAGAAACTTTGTACTTTTTCTTCTCATTTACTCTCCTTTTCCCTCTCTCACATCAAGAGATACAACCCAGTCACTACAATCTTCTGAAAGTCTTGTCAAGTCATGTCATTGGTTTGAACATCTTGCTACCAGCTGTAGAATGGATACAATTAAAACATGAGGGAAGTGATAAAACTTTCCCTATAGAGACTAGAGTGCAGCACAAAGGTATCGGCTGAGGGTTTTATGATAATAATTTTGTCTAAGGCCTGCACTGCAGCCTGAAAAGCTGTGCAGAGCCACTAGAGCAAGATATAGGTGAAGCTACTGAGCCGTGAGACCACCAGGCCTGGTGAGGGCCAGGTGATCACAGCTCACCCAGCTGGGACATTTCTCACTCCATGCATTGTCTCTAACTACTGGGATATTTCCAGAAGGATTTCAGTGGGGTTTTCAAGGTTTATCTTTGTACCAGAACACAGGAAAAATGTATTTGTAATGCTGATTGCCCATGCAATCCAGAATCAGTGCTTGACGATAGGGAAGCAGGGTTGCTGAAGAGCATCCTAGTGCCTCTCTGAGAAAATGTAAAGAGAGCTAAACTTCCTAGGGAGAACAGAAGAACTTGAAGCTAATAAGAATTTTTCATCCATGAGTCCCTTAGTTTTAACTGAAGAATACTTCCTTCCTCTTGCAGGAGTGATAAAAATGTGCTGTAAGAATACAAAGGCTGCAATGACAGATTCAATTTTTCACATTTTAGAAAATCTTTGAACTTCTGTTGTGTCTGCAACACAGATAAAGCCAACAATTTCTTTGCTCTAACTCAAAAAGTATAAAACAGCCATGTGTGTCCAGAGCACAGCAGCAGAAATGGTCAGAGGGCTGAAACACCTGCTCCCATGAACAAAGGCTGAGTGACTTGGGGCTGTTCAGCCTGGATAAGAGAAGGCGACTAGTGTCCCTTCTCAGTGCCTAGTCTCTACTCATTGAATATGAAATCAGAAGAAAAACAGCTAAAATATACTATACACGAGAGCTTAACTGGACAACAAGGCTATTGTTATGCATATAGCTCTTGTAACTTCTATAAATAACAAGAATTATTACACAAACACAGGATTATGGATTAACTCTGGATGTGTGAAAATAATCATTCACTGATCTGTAATTTTTAAAATAAGAAAAAACTACATTGGATTAATTTCTAGATAAAATCCTTTTTAGATTGAAATAAGAGCAAGACTTGAAAGTATCATATAAGTTACTGGAGTAATGAAATTCATTGAGTTTCAAAAAACTTTCCCATAAATTTGAAGAATCATTGTTCATAGTGCAATCTATTTCAAGTGCATTTACATAGGAAGCATCATAGAGAAATAATCCTGTGTGATTACTACAGTGAACATGACTGAAGCTCACTGTGAGTGCAGATTTTTAATTTTATACAGCAAAATGTTGAAATACTAAGTGCTTCATGTGCTTAATGAAAGAAGAAAACAGTAAAAACCCAAGATTAATCTCACTAACCAACTCATTTTAGCATAAATAAAAACATAAGTGTTCCTAAGGAGTTCTGTGCTTAAGGTCAGAAAACAGAAAGAACTTGCTATGATCCATGCATTAATTTACCCTTTTAAATATCTCTATATTTTTAATAAAAATGTTATAGATTTCTCTTGTAATACACAGGCACATTTTAACAGATAAATGTTCAAGAAATTTCACTTGAAACTTGATTGAGACATTTTAGAGGAAAGGAGAGAGGTTTAAACCATGAGGTTGGATTAATGCAAATTGATTTGTCCAAGGTTATTTGTTTAGATAATAGAGGTAATAGGAGGAAGGCCCTGGGTCTCACAGAAGTGATGCTCTGAGACATCCCATCCTGTCATCATGCTCAAAGCAGGTTCACAACAGGGCATACTCCATTTAGGCAGGGAAAATTCAATTAGGATCATTCTGTGGACTCAGGGATCCCAGTGGGGATCAGGATAGGCAATATTCAGATTTCCTTGTCTCACAACAGTATATGCCAATGAAAAACATTGTCTGCCCTGCCTTGTGCTCCCCCTTGTGTTTTCCCAAGGTCTGGTCATAAGGTTTCCATATCAGGAAAAAAAGTATTTCGCTATGGTATATTTTATTCATTATATTTAAAAGAATAAAAACTAATAACTACTATAATTAACTACTATAAATAGTGATAAAATAATTGTCAAACCTACACAGAATTGTGAATTTTGCACTGCAAAATGACTAAAATTAAAAAGCATGCTGCATACACAGAAGGAATAAATATATAACTGAGGAAGAAACCAAACAAACAGCAAACAAAAAACAACCAAACAATATTTAAATAGTTTCTGGAATCAGATCATTTTTCTGTCAGCTAAGTATTCATGTCAGCAATAAGGCCCTGAAAAAATCAAGCAGAAGATATTTTCTGCTGTAGCACTTGGACCTGTGCAATGCCAAGATTTCAAAATAATGAATGAGACATTTAAAGTCAAAATGTTGACTAAAGCCTTGATTAAATGTGAGATTAGATCCTTCCTTTTGATTTTTAATGTCTTCTTACCCTCCCCATCATGAAAGTGTCACAGATACAGAGGTGTCAAGTGCCCAAAACGTAAGCTGGTTCTGATTCACACAGCAAAAGTCCTTATACCCTGATGACCAACTCCATCCAGCTTTTCCCCAACATAAAGATGCTGATTAATCAGCCATTGGTCCTCAGCCATGCAAATACCAGTTTGTTATCCATAATTCTTTCTTACCACTGAAGTGTTAGTGGAGGAGTGTCTGTACTTTTCCAGCAGCAGTTTTCACCGGCTTCCTTTCCACAGTAGCAGCAAAGGTATTTATTCAGAGCAGCTGTCCTTGTAGAACTGAAATTCATGTGAATCCTTTTAGTGGTATGGCAGACTTCTGTAAGACTTAAGATGCTATACTGAACACAACAGATGAAAATTAAAAGCACAAAGGAAGAGAAGAAAGAGCTTGAGGGAAAATGTCCAAAAGACATAAAATTAATAAACCCTATTTTAAACACATCAGGAGCAGGAAAGTTGCCAAAGCATCTATAGGGCCAGTAAGTAACCAAATATAGAAGGAATGTTCAAAGAAGATAAAGTTATAGTAGGAAAACTCAGCACATGTTTTCCAGCTGTTTTCCCGGTGGAGAAGAATAAGAAGGATTCTCAAAAATACCCCCTTTTGTTCGCAGGACTTATCAGAGGATCTTGTTGATGCTGAACTTCTGGAAGAACGTGGACCAAAAAAACCAAATGACAAATTTTTATCAGTGTGATCTGATACATGCTGCAGAGGTAAACAAACTCAGGTCTGAATTCTTGCTTCCCAGAGATACTGGAGTCCTTTACAAGAACAAGGAAGATCACATATCACTACTCAGCCCTGGTGAGGACACATCTGGAGTGCTCTGTCCAGTTCTGGGGTCCTTCAGCACAAAAATACAAGATGCTACTGGAGAGGGTCCAGCAGAGGCCACAAAGATGATGAGGAGAGCATCTCTTATGAGGAGAGATTGAAGGAGCTGGGGATGTTTAGTCTGGAGAAGAGAAGACTGAGAGGGGATCTCATTAATGAATTTAAATATCCCAGAGGTGGGTGTCAAGAGGATGATGCTGGGGGTGCCCAGCAGCAGGATGAGGAACAACGTCCATAAACTAAAACAAAGGAATTTCCAACTCAAGATGAGGAAGAACTTCTTTATGTTGGGCATGGCAGAGCATTGGAACAGGTGCCAAGGGAGATTGTATAGTCTCCCTCTCTGGAGACAATCCAAACACACCTAAAAGTGTTTCTATGTGACCCTCTCTAGGTGACCCTACCTTGGCAGGCGGATTGGACTAGATGATCTCCAGGGGTCCCTTTCAAACCTAACAATTCAGTGATTCTGTGATAACCACAAGGAAATCTGGGGCATTATATCTCTCCAGATTCCAAATGGTCTAAAAGATATCGATGAAATGATCCTAATCCCTGTTTGTAATAGGTTAAGTAATAGGAATCAGATAGTAGAAAGAATTAGATCACTTAATAAAAATAACTCTAAGCGTTCCTCAGATGCATAGTTAGCAATTTTATCACTCAGCTATAAATAAAACAATTACTAAGATCAATCTCTAACCCTGTCTGCCTCACCATTAACAGATCTCACTGTTTTTTAAAAGGTCATTGGTCTTGCCTTAGACTTCTTTAGGTCCATTTCTTTACCCTTGTGGAGGACTTCCAAAACACATCAATGTACATTCCGCTCTGTAATTTAGGAAACCACCTTAGTTATTTTGGAAGGAAGCTGTGCTTTTGGTCAAGGTAGGAGCCTTCACTAGGTGAAGCCTAGGTAAGTGTTCAACCTATAGAGGTTTAATTTCTGGAATTTGGGTCAAAATCTAAAAAGAAAAGGGGTGTGGAAGACAGATAACATTTTGTTTCTGTCAGTCTATTGGACCAGCTACCTGCATAGCAGACTCTAGCAGATAAAGAAAACACTTCTTGTCTATTTCATTTTAATTATCTGGGAACAAAGAACTAGTCAATATCTTCAGGCTGAAGCTTTCAATCATTCCAGACTCTTGCTCAATTTGCAATTTTCTACTTAACTCTCTTCTTATCCTCTATTTTCATTTTGAAACTGCAATCTAATTTTTTCTATACCTATCTCTTGGTCTAGGAGTGCCAGCATTTGCAATCACAGAATCATGAAATGGTTTAGGAGGGAAAGGACCTCATCTTGTCCAACCATTAACCTAGTACTGTCAAATCCAGCACTAAATCATGTCCCTCAGTTCCACATCTACACATCAGGAAAGAATTAAAACAATGGGTGGGACACTATTGTCATCTGGTTAAAAGGAGAAAACAGTCTGCCTATGTGTATAGGATCACCTTCCTCAATGAGTACAAAGGAAAATGGATATAGATTTGTTGGTTTACCTTGCTGTGGGAGAGGTTAGCAGAAAAAACCTCTATTAATGATTTTAATAAAGGACAAGGAAAAGAAAGTGTGATATCCACCCACCTCTTAAGAATTAGAAATCAGCTGGGGCTGAGAAGAAGGCAAAGCAGAGTGTACAACTCTACTTACATGTGTCATATATAGAAAGGACAATTTCTGGAAAATCTTCAGAATGAGATACCTAGTTGCATGACTGCTTTTTACCATACTGGACAAATCTGGTGACCTAAGTGAGTTTGATGTCATAACTGGTCCCTTCCAAGCCTACGTATCTTGAGTCCGTGTGTTTCTAAACATATTTGATACAAATCCAATGGCCATTTCAGATTCATTGATAAAAGGTATTCTTCAAGATTCATATTTATTTCAGATGAAGTATAATAAATTCCTTGTTTCACTGAAGCCATCTTAGTTTGACAGTACCATTACAACAGTATTACTACTGGTCTGGGGTATGCAAGTAATGGCCGAGGAAAAATAATCAACCAGGTGATGTGTTGTCCTGAACAATTTCTGTGTTTTGAAGTTGTTTCACAGCTACATTTATGGTAGCATAGCAAACAGGAAAAGCTCACAATATAATAATAATAATAATAATAATAATAATAATAATAATAATAATAATAATAATAAATAATAATTTTATGTCAAACAAACTGAACATGTATGTCTCTTATCTGAACCAAAAAAATCCCCAAAAGGAACCAGAAAGACTAGGTATGACACAATAACCAGCCATTATTTTTCATTGTATTTCTTAGAAAATGAGCCTGTATGGCTGCCCTCTTATTTTGTACATCTGGAAAACAATTGTCCCTCCCCTTATAATAACTTTTGAACCAACTTACCAATTTCAGTCAAATGCAGCTTATATATTAGGGCCTCAAAGGTTAAATTCCTCCAAATTTTATGAAAAGAGATAGCCAGATAAAGCAAATACAAACAATCTACAAAATTAATGTCACTACTAAAGGAAAAATTGCACTCTAAGCTGAAATGGATTTTTAACACCACAAAATCTATTTCACATAGAAGTGTAGTATAAATGCATTATTGTTGACAAAAACTAAAGTTTATTTTGAAAGTCATTTTATATATGATTTTGCATATTATCATCAGTATGAGATCTGTGATGGTTTGCACCGAATTCAAGTTTTCATCCTGCATAATTTCTATAGTGAATATTATAATTATGTTGCATTTTTGCAAGGAGGCACATTTTCATCTCCTAGACAAACCAGTAATATTCATTTTCCTAATTACAAATACCAGGATATGAAACAGAGAATTAAGACATGATGTAGGTAACAGGAGCTCTGTCTTCATTGCCTTTGATGAATAAATAATTGGTTATTTGATTAATAAATAATAATATTTTGTTACCATTTTTCTAAAACACTTCATTAAAAAAAAAAAAAAAGACTTCCTGGCATTGCTTTATTGGATATTACCTAACAACACTCTTTTGGGTTCAGGAAATATTTTTACCTACATTTCACAGCTGAAGAAAGTGGGGCATATGTAGTTTTAGAAATATATTTCACCTCCCTGGAAAGTGTCATGGTTTAAAAAA
>WEKY01019714.1:4254-149118 GCA_013390045.1 Picathartes gymnocephalus | reverse complement strand
GTTATCTTACCAAAAAAAAAAAATGGTTTGCATTTGATTGCATTGCTGAATCTCTAGTTTTAGGGTATGAAAAGAGTAGTTTGTGCATGTTAGGGAAGAGCAGATGGTTTTGTTTCTTGTCTTTGAAGAGATCTTATGAGATTAGAGTTCTTCAACCAGTAGTGTTTTTCACTGGAATCATCCTATAAACTATTTTGGGGACAATGTTTTGATACTGAATAAATCTATATAATAAATAAAAGTTATCAGTTATAGTAAATAAAGCAAATTCTAACCTCAAAAATGTTTCTGGGCAATGTTAACTTCATCGGTCTTAAAAGGTCCTTGTGTCCTGAAATGACTTTTGTATCAAAATGATCCAGCTTTGTTGCAAACCAAGCAAAAATATTTAATTGAATTCTTAAATGTAAAGCTGAATAGATTATGTTTTCTAGAAGCTTCAGAATTAACCCCTATATTAGAAGTTACTGCAGTTGTTTATTAAATTCTTTTTTAAAAGACAGAGGTTTGAATGAAAGATAAATATACATGGCTTCAAAACTATGAGGGGTTTTTATTGTTTCCTTAAGAGCAGCATCTTTGTGGTCTCATAGGTACAGTTCTTGTAAAAGATCTTTATAATGAAATAATTTTAATTAGTTGTTGTAAGATCTAAGCATGCTGTTTTTCTGTACAAATAAAAAGTAGATAAGGTTATTAGAAATCTGTTTAGACATTTGGTAACTTCAACACTAGGCAAAGCTCTCATTTAGAGTTCATAAGTTCATACATACATACTTCAAAATAAATGATTGCATTATTCCAGACACTTGCATTCGCATGTGGAGAGCAGCAGTCAATAATAAAGGCAAGATGTCTTTTGATTTGTAAGCTAGGCAGGTAGGACATCATATTGGTATAAGGCAACTTAGAAGGCATTAAAAAGTCCGATTATATCCTCCTGGATACCCACAAAACCTAGCTTCATTGATGCTTTGCCTTCAAGGGTGTTTATAATTTAGGAGAGAAACAAGAGTAATGTTAGTGAAGCAGAGTAAGGACCAGTGCATGCCTTGAACACACTCGTGTACATCAGCTGGTTAGTCCACGTTTGGGAGCTCATTTAGAAAGAGCTGCAATTTTTCTGAAGAGATATCTCTGGCCTCATCATTTATTTTGTTCTTGCTAAACCTGAGAGGCTTTCCAGGTAGTAAAGTATTTCCTTCCCCTGGAAAAGCCCAGTGGCTTTTTGGACCCCTGACTTTTCTCGGGAAATGCACTGCTTGTTTTGATTGTACTAGGGATGAGCTTTCTTCCTGGGTACTTGCTTCATCACGTGAACTTGCTCTAATTATTCTTCATGGAATAATATTGCCAGAGGAGATTTAGCTCACGGGAACAGGAGCACTTGAGAAAGTGGGTGTGTGCATAAAAACCTAATAATGCCTACTGCAAAAATCCTGGAGTTTAGCCCATATTGGGTAGCTCCAGTCACAGACCAGGTAATGTTTGTCCATGTTGTGTGCATGTTACTGAGCATCTCTTCTTTGATAGCAGCACTGAAGCTGCAAACATGCAAGCAGAAGTCTGTTGCATTTCAGTGTTTTAAGAAGTGACCAGCATGTATGTAGGAAGCTCTGAGAAATCAAGTTTTTCTCCATTTCTTCAAATCCTTCCTTCTTATCTTTAATAATGCCATCCCACTCTCTAGCTAATTCCCTAAAGTAGAGGAATACTTACATGTGTCTCTTAATTGGTACCTGAAAATGTTTATTCTTAGGCTCCGGAAGTGTAATTTAAAAAAAAAAAAAAAGGCAGCAAACTCAAATGCCTCTAGACAGATATTGAAACTTTGAGACTTTCTTTATCTCAGGTGTTTCTGGTCCATTATTCATGGGGGAGGGCTTTATATGACTTGTACCTAGCCATCCACAAACTTGTTCTGTCAATTTTAACCCATTTCATATTAAAGATTAATTAACAAGATCTGAATTTTCTTTAACCATTGTGGAAGCTTTGGGGAAAATCTTAGCAAGTGTATGTAATTGCAACACATAAACCACAAGAACTTAAACAAGATAGTTGAGGTAGCAATAGGATTCAGCAGAACTTACACAGACTTTCAAAACACCCTGATTTTTGGCCGATTTGGGAGGATGACTTCATTGTTCTATTTCCTTTCCCAGACACTCTAGAAGAGTTACCTGGTAGTGAGCCCAACACCAAGCTAGTAAATGTAAAAGGGTAAGGTTTGATCCAGGGTAAACTTTGATCTTACATCTGGAGAGTGTTTCATGCATCTTTGTGATACTGGATGTTAGTTGTAAAGTTTTGGAAATGAATTTTTCAGAGATTCTTTCCGAAGCATTTCCAGAGTTCCTTTTCTTCTTCTGGGTTGTGGTCCTTCTCTGCCTGGGAGGGAAATTATGACAGCCTTCACTGCAGTTTGTTTAGCTGTTATCTGAAGAATAAAACTTAAGGACTCTTCTGAAAAATCACTGTATTTTTCTCAACTATTTAAAGCATTTTTTTCTGTGAGAAGGACTTCATTGAGAAGAATTGGCCAATAGCTCCTCTCTATCCTGTTCAGAGAACTTTTGGATCAAAGAGAACAGTTTCATATAATTATTCTACTAAAAATAATTGAGGTTCTTTTCAATGATTTGGCCTTGGTTACCAAATAGGTCTTGGAGATAATTTTTTTTTTTAGCATTCATACTGGTCTTTATATAAAAAAATATGATAAGCCCGATAGTAAGCTACAAATGCACTGCAAGATTTACCCCTAAATTATTTCCTAGTGACTGGCTTATGCTCTTGAATCCACTGAGGCAAAAATATATGCTTTAACACAGTCACTGAAGTTCAACATCCCATAAATGGCCTCAATGACTGGATGAATTTGGAGACATTCACAGCATTTGATGGAGATGTCAGTCATGGTTCTCTCTGTAAATCAACTCATACAGGTCAGAAATCATTGCAGGACATAGTTTGGCTTATAAAGTTGTGGAAATTTAGGCTGACTTCAGAATACCTGGAGTATAATGCTGTTTTAGCCAAAAGGTTAAAAACAAACAAAAATGTTTAGGGGAGGAATGACTTAGTACATAATTCCATTACGAGACAGATAACAATAACACATGGAGCAGGAAACAGGTGAGCATAAACACCCCCTGTATTCAGAGAGCATCCTGGTCAGCGTTTCTGAATCCTTGCAAAATGTCTGGTTAGAGGATTCACAAGCCTCTGCCTGGGAAAGCATCTGCTTTAGGCAAATATTGCAGTTGCATTTGTGAAAACACTCGTAGTGAGCTGAAATCTCTTGTTTCCCAATAGGCATGATCAATGAAGGCTTTGCCTAATTGAAACACGTAGGTGGGAGCTGATTCTCTTGTTTGTATTTTCTAAGATCTACATTATTGGACCATTTGATATTCCTTGTGCCAGTCAAGGATACCTGGAAATAGACTTTTGGTTCAATAACGGCCATTTTAGACAAATTTTAAGAGGACACCTCACACCTGAATGACAATTCTTGTGTTTCTACTCTGTTATGACTCTTTAATTTTCGTGCATATTGCAAAGTAGACCGGAATCAGTCCCACTGTTTTTAGCAATTCTTGATTTACTCTGTGCAAGACTCCTCACAGGTGGATTTCCCAGATTAATCCATAAAAAATACTTCTTAAATGTTTCCAATTCAAAAATGAGTCTAAACAAGGTTATACCCAGTAAGGTTTAATAAAAGCTGCAAGTGACAAGAATTGGGGGTTGAGGAATGCCAGTCTGGAAGGTTCTTGAATAGAGTTCCCAGCTAATAACATAGTATAAACACAGATTTATACTTATTTCTGATCTAGATCACATATATAAACAAGGCTGGTTTAGAGGAAAAAGATATCTAAGCTGAGATTAGATGTTTCATTTATTGCTAGCAACTGAGGAATCTGTAAATCCTTAACTTCTTAGGAACATTATATTAAGTTAATTTATCTTAGTTAATAGCTACGACTTCATATCACCCCTGCATTCTCTGACAACATTGTTAAAAATGAAATTGATGGTAGCAATATGTTGGCAACTTGAAGAATCGTGTTGTTTCTGATTGTTTCTTGGAGTGGGTATAAGATATATACCCCCAAGATGATGGGTCATCTGAAGGAATCTCCTCTCTAGTCCTGCTCAGAGAGGCAAAACAGATAGGAACTGTCAGAGAGGATTTATGAAGAGCAACGTGGAATTGCAATATGTTTTCCTTGGCTTTTGCAACAGTGACAGCAAAGGAAAAATTCAAAGACAGTTAACATGTGCAGAGATTTCACCTAAATGCCTTCTTGATAATTTTGCAAACTGGATTTTTCCTGAATTGATGACATAACTATCTAAAGCTGCTGGGAAATAGGAAGGTAACTCATTTTAAAACGAGTAACTTCAGATGTAGGGGAGAGAACAGTGACTTAGAGCCAGAGGCAGCAGCTTGGCTGGCAGGGAAGCCTTTTTGTGTGGAATTTCAGTTCCAACCGCAAAGGCATCTCCAGGAACTCTCACGCTTTGTCCACGGCCTTGGGACTGGACGTGGCGCAGCCCTCTGCAGTCTGTGCTTTGGTGGTGTTTCACCTTTTGCTTTCAGGCCATGGCAGTGCAGCAGCCGTCGCCTCCTGCCTCCCCTCAGCCCGCCCTCAGTCTCCCAGCGCTACCCCAGCTCTTCAGAACAGGTCTGCCCAGCCAGGAAAGAAAACTGGGTCACAGGCAAGCCCAAGTAGGCCAAGTTATTGCTATTCAGCTGCTTTTGTTTGAGTTTTTCTCTTCAGCCTCTTCAAGTCTGCTTATTCTTTTCATTAAGCTCAGAGCTGTGGTGTTTCAGCAGTGTTTGTTCAAGGCTCAGGACCTATAGCTACGAGCTGTCCATCATGACTGCCTCAGAAAGTAATGTGAATATTTTTAAATGAAGTGAGGCTGAGGGATGCAGAAAGGGCTGTCGTGTAAAGCGTGAGTCAGAAAACACTTGGCCATTACTGCTTGGCAAAGTGAGCTTTGTGCTAAAATGTTGTGATGAACCAGAGGCAGCGCTTGTTTCTGGCACGGTATTTCCATTTGCAGTTTTTAGATAAAAATCATGACCAGAAGCGTTACAAAGCACATCAGAAGCTGCCCTGTGCTGTCCGAATCAGTACTGTGTGTGACAGCTTCTGGCTTGTGACACCCACCCAGGCAGTCTGTGTAGAAATGTTTATTACTGGTGCCACCAGACAGGCTTCTGTTGACAACATTTGACATTGCTGTAATCTGTCCTTCAGCTTGCCACAGAGTGGCTGTGTAAAGCTGCTCCCTTTCATGCAGTCAGAAAATAGTTCAGGAGCTCCACAGTCAACTGGTTGAGTGCCAAAAACCTCCAGTGATTGTCCTGCTCTGCTCTGCACTGGTGTGATGTGTGCAGATTTGGGCACCACAGTAAAAAAGGGACATAAAGCTATTAGAGAATGTCCGAAGGGAGGCCATGAGGATGGGGAAGGGCCTTGAGGGGAAGCCGTGTGAGGAGCAGCTGAGGCCCCTTGGTCTGTTCAGCCTGGAGGAGACTGAGGGGAGACCTCACTGCAGTTACAGCTTCCTGTGAGGGGAAGAGGAGGGGCAGGCTCTGATCTCTGCTCTGTGGTGACAGTGACAGGAGCCGAGGGAATGGCCTGAAGTTGGGTCAGGGGAGGTTTATGTTAGATACTGGGAAAAAGTTCTTCCCCCAGAGGGTGGTTGGGTGCTGGAACAGCTCCCCAGGGCCATGGTCACAGCTCCAAGGCTGGCTGAGTTCCAGAAGCATTTGTACAGTGCTCTCGGGCACACAGTGCGATTCTTAGGGCTGTTCTGTGCAGGGCCAGGATTTGGGCTCGATGATCCTTGTGGATCCTTTCCAGCTCAGGATGTTGTATGATTCTGTGATTCCACAAATGGACACTGCATGGGCTCACTGGGCAGCCTGGTCCAGCAGCCAGCTGTCCCCCTGGGAAGAGGTTCTTCCTCACACTCAGTGGGAAACTTTGGTTTCAGTTATTGATTTTTTTGTCCTCCTGCCCTGCACTGCTGGCTTCATCTTCTCAATAACCTCCTCCGGGTCAGAGATAATTTGGTATTTATTTTATTTTTTAAGTCACTTTTAGGTCATTCTGAAAACACTCCTCCTATTGCTGAGTTTAATTTCTTATTATTCTACAGATTATAAGAAATTATCTTACACTGTATAGTTTCACATAACCGTGCATCCTTTTGCAATTGCAAGTTTGTGGATTTTTTTCTGACAATTACTGTGCTTCACACTTGAAAAAAAAATCAGCCCATATAAGGGATTTTGAAATTTAAAATGCTACTAGTAAAGAATGTATTTGTATATTTTCAGTAAAGGAGAGAGTGGGCAAAGGTTATATTCTCCTTGACAGGTTGGTACCAAGTTTACATAGCATGTACCTGCTTGCCTTTAAACATGTTTGTATCCCTTTGAGCTGCAATTCGCATGTGTCTAAAATCCACCTAAATATATTAATACAGAGAGATGGGACTGTATATTGGATTTTGTGTGTATCAGTTGAGAGGCTAGGAAGAGGAGCACAAGAATAAGTAATCCTTGTGTTCTTAAGCACTGTGAGAACTTTCTTTTAGCTAGGCCCACAGTTAGGAAGTGTTATTGATGTCACGCGCTGTGCCAGTTGGTAAGGGTTGAAATGCCCTCCCTCAGTCCTTGTGCAGCACAGGGCTGTGGTGGGGCTCTCAGGCAGCAGCCCCAGCAGCCACACACCCAAACAGGCTGGCATTTGAGCAGCCAGGCTCTGGCAGCTGCTGCCGAGCTCATGAACAGGTCCCTGCAGGAGGGTGAGTGCTGGCAGTGCACTGCCAGACATTCCGTGGGCTGAGGGCTTTGCTGTGTCCAACACTGCTGCTCACAGTAGGAGACTCTGAGCACCTGCCATTGCTCACTGTGAACAACTGGATGTCATCCCTCACCTTGGCCAAAAGACTGGAGGATGAAAGGAAGAGTGTAGCTGCTTTCAGTCACCATATTTACTTTTCTCTCTCTGCCAGAACAGTCTGGTTTTCTCTCTGATCGTTTTTCCAGCCTAGACTTGAGTGTTGTAGTCATGGTGAGCAAACATGCACTTTCTGTGCTGGGGACCCTGAGTGAAGGGGATTTTTTGTGAGGGACAGAGCACACCAAGCCAGATCTCTGTCTCAAAGTTCCACTGGCTCATGGCGTAGGCAGGGAAAATCAGCAGAACAAGAAATGTGCACTCAAGTATCCAGTCCTTCAGTCCTCCACAAAGCTGGGAGCTGTGGGTGGAAGTGGCTTCAAGGGGAGCACAGACTGACACAATGCTCCGTGTGAAGGATACTCTGTCCGTGTCTCTCCTTTTGGCACATCCATCCCTGAACGCTGGCTGCTGGGAAGGTGAGGCTTGGAACAAAAAGCAGGCAGTGCATAAACACACAGCCCTGTGCCTGCAGAGTCTTGTTCAGAAACTGCAGTACTTCAGTGGGAGCACAGTGTCCCTTGTCACATCTTTCTGCATCTGACTAAGCCCTTGTCCTTACCCTCCGAGTCCTCACCCTCCAGAGCCCTCCAGGCAGAACAGCACATTTCTGTTTAAGTGTATGAAAAGCAAAATATGTTTCAAGTTATTAACCATCAGTTTCTGTGGTTTTCCTGTCACTATTCTCACCACATTTTTGTAAAAAAAAAATAATAATAAAAAAAAAAATCTATAAATGCACCCTGGTTAAAACAGCAGCAGTCAGAAGAAATGGCACTTAATTATGATACTGCTTGACTTGCTGCAAATCCTGACAATGCAGCCATCAACAATAACTGTCAAATACACTTTGGCAGCTCTGAGGTTATCTTGAGATTTGAGTGGAATGTTCAATACCAGCAGCTGAGCAATATATAGAGAGAAATTCCAGGGCTTTGTTGATAGGAACTCTGAGATCAAATAAAACATCAGTTGGGAAATTAAGATATTATTATATTACGTGTTAGTGATGCTTAGGAGCTTAGGAATAACAACCCTCATCAGCTAAGGAATTACTAAAGCACAATTTAAAAATTCTATTGCTTTATAAAGCCATAATGTTTTTATGTAATAAACTTCTCAGAAACTACCTTTATGGAGTTACATATAATACGATTATGTCACTTATCCAAGGCCTATTGCACTTAATGGTCTTTGGATTTATCCCTATATATATGTATACATCCTAAAGGAACCTTGATAAACTCTACATGATCTACTCATGCAGGAAGTTCGTATTTAAATAGCTTTCCCTCTGGTTCTTCCAGTTTCCAGCACAAAGTATGGCTGAACAAGGGCCTCAGGAGAGCTGGAAAGCTCAGCTCAGCATGGATTTGGCAGAAATGGAAGGTCATAGTGCAAGAAAAATAATGGCAGAATGAAAGTTTCATTTTGAAGGATTTTTCATACTGATAGTGGGGGAAAAAATAGGATACCAAAGACATTTTAAAAGTGCAGAACTGTGTGTGGTTGTAAGAGTTAGAATGAAAAATAAGGATAAGAAGGGAAGGTAACAGAATCAGAGAAGATGTAGAGAAATGCCAAAAAGCAGCCAAAAATTAAGATAGGAAAAAGGAGTGAGTCATCATTCTGGAGCAGGATAGTACAGCATTTCCCACACACACACACTTCAGGCTCTCATGCAGAATTGTGGAGCTCACATGTTTTGTCAGAGAGTGAGCAAGAGAACCAGCTGGAGGCAATCCTGTGCCATGATGATTCTGCTTCAGCAGGGAGCTTGGACCAGGTGACCCCACCAGTGATCCCATCCAGCCTTACTAATTCCATGAATAATACTTTCTGTGGGAAATCTATGGTTTGAAAGACCTCTAGGACCTGGCAAATAATTGATATCCTGCAAGAATGTGTGTGGAAACCTAAGCACTGGAAAAAACAAACTTCACCAAAACAAATTCCTTCTGGAAATAATGTTATTTAGATTTTTTTTAAAATCACCATATAGTTTTAATATTTTCCAATCTTTAAGCTTTTGTGATTTATGCATTGAAGCTCTTAGCATCCCTAAGATGTGTAGTAGAAGCTGGAGCTGCTTGGAGCTATGACTCTCAGTAAGCAAAACTGACATAAAGAGTAAGACTGGATGGTAGATCAGGTAGATGAAGTTTCAGATATTGGCTTGGAGGTGTCAGTACCTAACACACAAGTGGGTTTAACTGTAAGCTCTGTAGTGTTGTGCACTACTCGGCAACAACTGCAACACCAGGCTGTTAGCAACATAATTCTCATACTGAATCCAAAATACAGCACTGTACCAGCTACTAGGAGGAAAACTAACTCAGTGCCAGCCAAAACCAGTAGCTGTTAGTTTTAGCTGTTGGCTCAGTACTGAGGTGCTAGCAGGCAAGGGTGCTGTAGAGAGGCTTTGCACCAGCTAAACATGCAGAGCGCTGAGAAGGTTTAAAAACCCTCCTGCTGTTCCACTGGAATTGCCTTTCAGTGTGCTTTTGCAGTTGGTATCTTTGGTATTACTCCATTGCCATTCATTTTCTGGTGGCTGCATGAGTCTCTGCTGCTGGTGCTGTCCCATTCATGGGGGATTCTCCCTGCTCCCCTCATCCACTGTGCCAGGAAAAGCACTCACACAGCATTGGCATGGGGGTTCTCTCTTGGGCAGTGTGCACACACACAAAGCAGAAGCACACAGAGAGGGGATACTGGGCTCTAAAGTTTCTTCCCAGTGGAAGAATAAGGGGGCAGGTTGTCCTGCCTCACTGTGCTGTAAAGGTTTGGCTGTTCTAATCTCTGGTTTCTAATTCCTCTTGCTGTCCTCAATCTCTATTTAATTTTCATTTTTGGTAGCAAGGGCAGAGCTTTCTGTGTTCAGGAATTGGTAAATGGTTATGGGGCTTATGGTGCTAAATGTTGATGGAGTTATAACTGAGCTGGGTGTGTTTGGCTTGCTGACAAAGAGTGACATTTTTGGTCAGTGCCCTTCTGCACTGAACAATAGGAGATGACAAAAAATCAGAGGTGCTCTGTGGGGTGCCAGCCCCCTCCATTTTAGACATGATGTGGTGTTTTGGGGGGAAGGGAAGGAGTTTCTTTGAAAGTGCCTGTTGCTTGCCTAGTTTTTTCTGCCAAGAGCTGCTCGTTGCTTTTCTCTATTGCAACTCAGTTGCTGGAGTACCACAGTATACAGGGCCGTGTGCAGGCCTTGTAACCCAGGAGGATCTTCCACAAATCTTTAGCTTTATATCTCAAATCTGCAAGCTCTCACATGTGATTAGGGCTAGAGTTCATCTTGTTTAGGTCTAGCTGTTTGGCCCATAATTTCACATCCCATTATTATGATACTATTTCTTCAGTGCACTTGATACATTTTGGTAGAAATGTCCTCAACAGTGGCGTAATGTAAAATAGAAATGAAACGTTTCAGATCTTTCAGTGGGTTTTTCTCTCTTTACCAGCTATCAAGTTTCTCTCCTATGGGACTCTTGCTCCTTAGGGGGCTGTTTCTTAGCTGCTTATCCCCTTTATAGATCAGCAAAAGTGCAGGCAGCCATCAAGCAGGAAGATTACTGCCAGAGGATCAGAGTCTTAGACAGCTTTACCCTTTTTATCATAAATTTTTTTCAGTGTGCTCATTGTCTAGAATATCACCATAGATCTTTAGCTGTCAGCCTCTATTATCCAGATAATTTTTTTCCCTTATATCCACACTGAAAATTAAGTTTGGGGAAGGAGGAGGAATGGCCTTCATATTTGTCTTTCTTTTATACTTAGAAAACTCAAGTTAAAACATATATATTCAGGTTGTAACAAAAATTAATAAGGTAAAAAGAAAGGTTCATATGTAATTTTAATTCTTATTAGTATATAATAAGAATTTATTATAAGTTGGCTTACTGGGTGTATTTTTACAGCAGTAGAAGGTCTTGAAGAAACTTAGAAGTGCTATAATAAATTCTAAAACTGAATTGTTCGGCAAGGAAAATTAGCACACGCACACAGAGAACTGATGAGATTTAGGTAGTGAATTTGGTTAGTGACTGACCTTATCCATCTCGGAAATCAAACGAAAATAGATAAAGTTTGTAATAGGATTGGTTTGTCTTATTTGTAAATTGTCAATACAAAAGAACTTGTAACAAGGATTTTTCTTTATTCTCATCCCTTAGCTTCCTATGGGGCTGTTTCAAGCCTAAAATTTAATGAATGTGTTGCAGTGAATGTACTTATATGTGGCTTTGAGAGTTTGTTAGATTTGAGTTCTGGTTGTAGCTGGTTGTAGCAAATCCCAAGTTCCCTGCAGATAAACAGAAAAGATAGTTTCTTAGGATGCCCAAGTTAAAATTAATTTACCTTCAGAATTAAGATCTTGCTGTTTAAAAGTGCTTATCAAATTTTCACTTTATAGCAAGTAGTACTTACTAAGAATATTGGCATCTTCACTCCTGCTGCAACCATAGACAACAAAAGACATCCCTATGTAAGGTTATACTTTTTTTTTTTTCTTTTGCAGATAACTCTTCAGCATTTGGCTCATTTTATTTGAGGATTTTTTTTCATTACTTTTTGATTGAGATTTCACCTTTCACTCACTAACCTAAAATTGAGAGCTCAGCCTCAGAGTTATAGCACATACCTTTGCATCCCTTTTCATGATGAGTCTGTAACATTACACTTAATTCCTTGCTTCATTTTTAATCTCATGAAAAACCAGTGCTAATGCAGCATTAATGTTGTAGAGTCAAGTACTAGAAATAGGTCAGTCAGACATGTTGGACACTCTTCCTTTCCTTTTCTGTCTTCCGTGTCTGCAGAAAATGGTCTCACCAGTGTTAAATGCCAACAGTCAAATGATGTAAATCTCATGCAGTTGTAATATATAATGGGCTGCATCTATTTCACTTTGCTTTCATTAAGATCCTTGTGCTGTGGATGTTCCACTAGAAAAAGAAAATGATTTTGTTCATCTTTGTTAGAATTGGAATTATCGAACAGTTCTTCCCAAGAGAGAATTACTGTCAAAAGTATGAAATGTTTTATGAACTTTTGCCAGCAGAATTCAGCTTGCTCGTTTGAGATGGGAATCTGTGCAATTAACCTTGACTCTGTCCTCTCTGTAAACGCTGGCAGATAAAAACTTGCACTTCTGATTTGGGGACCTAAGTGTCTTGAATCCCTTTTAAAATGGAAATTCTGTCCAGACAGACGAATGTCTTAAGGAAGAAAACTCAATGTCTTATAAAAGTAGTTGAGACTTAGAATAAAACATGATGTTTTATGTGAAGTAATCCATATGCTCTTAAAGATGTTGGAACAGAATTGTCTGGGGTGGGTTTATCTAATTCATGTATTTACAAAGACTTCGTTCCTTTAGAGGTTACTGTGTTTATATTACATTTTGTCATGTTAATCTCTGCAATGGAAGAGGCAGTATCCTTGTGCTTACAGAAAGTCAAGAACAAGGGTCTTGACTTACCCAAGGTCAACGAAAAAATTTGTGAACTGTGCCTTGTAGCATTTTAGCTGTTTCACTCTGCCTAAGCACAAGCCATGGCTTGTACAGAGAATCTGTACAGTAGGTTTTTGCAAGTGAAAGAACAGAGAAAACTCTTGGGAGAGTGGAGTGTCTGATGCTGAGGCAATCACAGACCTTGTGGAACATGCAGTCTATTTTTATTCTCTTCATGAATTAAATTTAGAATGCTGTATACAGTTCAGTACTTCTCACACATAAATCTAAGTATATTGAGAAACATGCTCTAACTACTCTCTTTTAACTTATGAGAATCTGTATTTAGTTGGAACTCTTGATATTGTGGATGAGGTTTCCATGTGGTTCTCCTCCATTGTTGTCTGTGGGACCTTGAGGGTGCTGGGCACCAAGTAGAGTGTAAGTGCCAAATGATGCTGTTGAGGTTCACTTCAGAGTGAGGTTCTGGCTCTGCAGGATATTCCAATCCCGTGTGGAACTGAGGTGTGGCAGGAAAGGCACGGGCAGGGGGGAATGAAAGGAAATGCAAAAAGCATGGCAGTGAGGTCACAGCAAAGGTCACAGTGCCCAATTCGTTGCCTCTGCATGGCTTGGTTTTTGCATGGGGACAAAAGAAACCCCCAAAGCTCTGCCTGCATGCTGCCTTGTAATCTATTGAGGAAAAGCTGGCTCTGTGCACGTGGAAAGTTACTGGGTTTCAGCTAAACTAGTGACAAGATAAAGGGGATCCCAGATTTATTTTATAGCGTGTTGTTACTTGCAGTGATGCAGAGTGGGTCCTTTTAGGAGAAGGGAGTGGGCAGGGTGAGGGGATGCAGGGTACTGTTGGGTTTGTGCTTTTTGGGCTAGGAGTAAAAACTTCAGCGTAGAAAATAATCTGTACGTTTATTCATTTTCAGGGGGGATTTTTCTTCATAGAGCAAAGGTTAAGTAATGCATTTGTGTGGTAAATGTCATAATTTCTCTGTTGGCTTGGTTTGAATATTCAGTAATTATTCTCTGTGATGCTTGTGACCACACTGAGATTTTATTCAAAAGCCACTGAAATAAGCATAAGGGGGAAGGTTACTATTTTTGTTTTGTTATTGTTTTGCATGGGCCACATGCACAATGCTGTTCTTCATATTTGAAATCCTTTTCCAAGATATTTCAACTCAATACACACAATAGAACCAGAGGATCCAGTGATTTTGGCTGGTAATGATATTGTGGATTTAGGTGGTGACAAAGCCTAACATAATCTGTTTTAATTAACTAATTTCTTCTTTCCTCAGTAATATGGTTAGAATCATACTTAAGGACATTGTACCAGCATTCTTCCTTTTATATAAAAGTCACAAAAAGAGGAAGTTTCAGCTTATGTACAATAAAAAATCTACCATATCCTTTGGAAATAACAGTCATGAGAAAAATGTGTCTCCCTACACTTTTTTTGGTCCTCTGAAGATGTATGTGTATGCTTCAGTGGGTCTTTTCACATGCATGAAGCAAACAGGGTACAGTCTGTAAGAGTAAATTTTAGAGCAAGAGAATTAAAAAATCCAAACCCCGAGTGCCTTGAATATGACGTGTACGGTTTTTTCATAATGGACGTGAAATTTAACTGTGGCGTGAGCAATGGGTCACCAGAAGTCATTTTGTGTTTCATAATAGCAGGAAATGAGTGGGAAAAGCTTAGAAAATTTTGTAGCAGATTGGAAAATAAGAAAGAATCAATAGCATATTTGACAATGGGCTCCACATGTAACGGGGCACACAGGGAATGGGGACTTTTCTGGGGGAACCCAGCCTTGCAACAGGCACCATATTCTATGTGTTTGTCTTGTCTTTATGTTCTGAGAAGACCTTTCTCTATATAATTTTTATTAAACAAATAGGCTGCATCTAAACAGTTTGCTACATTACTTTTCAGCTCTATGGTCCTATTTCTGTCAGTAGCGTTTGTGTATTTTTTGTAATTTGAATTATTGGTGAAATTCACGTTCTGTAGTCTTAATCCTCAAATGGATTATCCAGGAATATCCATGGCAGTTTATATTTTGGTTTTAAGCAGAAATATTTTCTTGGCTGCTCATTAAATGAGGAATCCTCTCCCGAGAGTATTTATTTCAACAGACTGTAATTGAGGTGATGTACTTCACAAGGAATATATGAATATATGTGAATCAATAGAGACTTATCATTTCAGTCACACTTTGGTTTACCTTGGGAAGTTAGTTTCAGTATGTAAATGCATGTGTGCACCAGTTGATGCAAATCCTTGAGCAAAGGAGAAGGAATTTGCAGTTCTTCTCTTTTCAACACTTTCTACAGCTTTCTGTTACGTGAGAGGCCAAGGGCTTTGTAGTGCTTGGCTACAGCCATCTCCTGCTTCAGGCCCTTTTCAGTGCTCCTTGTCTGGAGAGGATCTCAGCTCTGCTACCTGTGCTTAGCACAATAGTGAGGTTAAATCAAGGCAGCCATGAGGACACCTTGGAAGTTTGCAGAGAAAGATTACATTGCTGTTTGTAAAAAGGTGATTTTTAAATAAAGCCGATGCAGAACATTAGAGAATGGAAAAATGCTGAACTGATTATATTTCAAGATGTTGGAGACAAAAAATGGTGGAATCCAATACATAAATAAATACTTAAAGGATGCAAAAAATGAACAAAGGTGTCTAAGAAATGGAGTACAGTTAATCAATAAGTAGTTATTTAAATATGCACTGTACAAAGTAAACAAAAAGGAAAGAAAATATTGATCAGCATGTGTTGAAAGCTGGTGACAGGGATTAATCTGACTGCACAAAAGACTTAAACCTTCACATAGTTGTTTCAGCAAGATAATATTGTCTGGTCTCTGAATTGCTTTTATCTTGGTCAGGCTTATTGTAAAGCATCTTTAACAAGACAGTGATCACTATTCAGGACTGACAAAAGAGCATAGCTGCATTAAACTCAATTTCTCAAAAAAAAAAACCAGCAAGAGAAAAAAGTGTATTTAATGAGGACTTCTGTTGAAAGAGAATAAAAATTAAGCCTATTTGCATACATTACTTAAATCAGTTTAATAAACAGATTTTTAAATTGTTATTTATATGGAATGTGTGAGTGAAATTGCAGTTCATAACTATGTCTGGTTTAGTTGTTGCTTAAGCAGTAGGTGCTGAAATCAGTATTGAGGCAGAAAAGGTTAACAGTTGCTGAAATGAAGAGTTTTTGAATTATTTTCAGTGTGATTACATCGACATAAAAATTCAAAATTTGTAAGATTTGTGTATTACAGTGGAAATGGAAGGTGAGTAATTCTGTTTGCACAAGCTAGTAAAAGCAAGCAAACAAATAAAACAAAATAATAGACATTAAACCCCCAAACATTTAGTTCAGTGCCAGTAAGGATTTACTGTTTAGATCCAGATTTTGTACCTCCCAGTGAGGAATAGGCCTAAAGCTGTACTGGAATCAGTTTTAGTGCACTGTGAACAGGATTTCCTCTTGAATTACAACTTTTCCAGTTATATTTTAGACAGGAGAAAAGTCTATTTGCTTCTTTTTATTTTTAAGATAGTGTTTTAGAAGTACAACTCTTAGAATTTCGAATTTAAATGATGGGGAAATGTCAGCAGAAGCTGAGGACATTGTGTATCTTAGGAATGGCTTCCGTATCACTGTGGTGTTTGAGAGAGCAAGTAGAAAAGTAATTTTAAAAAATCAAGATTTGATACTGTAATTTCATTTTTGATAGCTTATGAAAAAGAACTGGGACTTACAAGAGACAAATGCTTGTATTTAAGATTCCAAATGTTTAGTAACAGCACTGTGATATTCATTCTTGAAAAATTAATAATTAGGACTGATTAGGGTACTGTACATAGTCTTTAGTGATTTGCCTAGATTTACCTTGGTGTTTTCATACAATCTTAGCTGTGAACCTGAGAGTTACAGACTTGGAGCTTCTGCCACCTCCTTGGCATGTGTGCCTGGTGTTCACATCGATGGGGGTGTCTGCACTGAGGAGCTCCAGCCTAGGAAGGAAATGTAGGTTTGTCAGCATACAGTGCTTGTGCTGGGCTTTGATAGTCCTACATGTTGCCTTTCCGCCTGGAATATGTGGAGGAAAACACTGGTTTGTATGTTGCGTGTTTGGAGAAACTGATCTTAAAAAATAGCAGTCTGTTTGGCATGTTGGCACTTTGAACTAGAAAAGTGGTTGAAAGAATAAACACAAAATATAACATTTAAGGAGCTGTTGATGAATTGAATGTGTGAATCTCCAGTTGCTTATCAGCTTCTGTCATGAATGTTTTCTCTTATTTCTTTAGCTTTTTTCTTTTTTTTTTTTACTTTCATTCTGTTCCTGTTTTAAAGTTAATTAGAATATTATTAGATTTATAAAGAAATTTTCTCTTTTTTTAAATAGACACCTATCAAAGCAATATCTGGTGCAAAACAGTCATTGGGTTCCATGCAAGTCCATTGAGTTAATTTTTTACTGTGGCATGTTTTACATGAGCTTCAGGACATGGAAGTAAGGCATTTTAATCACCACTCAAATAAAAAAAAACCTTACATTTTTGGGGTAGCTAAAGAAGAACTCTGACTCTTGTGTGACATTACAAGAGCTTTTTTCCTTAAGCCAGAAAAGCTCCATGGTTGTAGGGCTGTTTGTCCTCTTGATGGATCTTTGTTAAGAAAAGCTGAAAAACTGCAGGTAGGGCAGAGAAAAGGTTAAACTGTCCTGATTGTCATTCTGATGTATCTCTCAGAGTGTACTGGGGCCATTTTCTAAAACTTCCCGAGGAGGCCACTACTGCATGAACCTTGCACAGAGGAGAGGTTCAGAGGAGCACCCTTTCCGTGGAGGACTTGGCCTGCCAAGTCCCTCACATCCATGGGTGCCGAGCGAAGGCGCAAGGTGCTGGAATCCCCTTTCCGCAGGTGCTGTGTCTGTGCTTCCCTAACGGTGCCCTTTGCTGTCCACAGAGAGTGAGGAGGTGTACCAGCGCCAGGTGCTGTCCATTGCCTGCATCGTCTTCGGCCTCGTCGTGGTGGGCATGCTCTGTGCAGCCTTCTACTTCAAAACTAAGTAAGAGCCTTCCTCTGCTCTGGTTGGGTTTTAGCTGCTGTCCTTTCTTTACAGCCTTTGAGTTCTTCAGCTCCTCCCCTCCTTTTAAAGTTGCTGTGATTGCTGGTCAGGCTACAACAGTCCCCCGTGGCTACACTGAGTCCTCCCCAAAAAGTAAACAGGGGTCATGTGTGTTCTTCTTTCTGTTTTCTGATATGAGGAAAGAATAGATTGTGTCATGTCCAGGTCTTTTTTTCCTTTCTTTTTTTTTTTTTGACAGTAATAATTTTGTGTCTTTTACTATCAGTGCAATAATCACTTTGCTCTTCTGAAAATGACAGTTTAAACATACCATCTCCTTTTTGCATTTCATTTCATATCCCTGAATGTCCATTTCTGTATGCTGAGAACAAAAGTAAAGTTAGAAATGCAGAAACAAGTCCTCTGCAGATATCTGTAAACTGTAGCTATTACACCAACCTGTTAATTGAGATTCATCTGTAACACAGAAGCACTTTGACCTATCCAAGTATAGTGAAATCATCTCTACTAAACTATTTTCAAGTTACATGCTGTCCACTCTATTCTTTTATCTTCCCAACTGAGTATTACTTTATAATATTTATTGTTATATGTGGAATTTGAGTTGCAAAAACCCCATAGCAGTTACATGACATGCTTCTCAGTGTCCCTTTATCTACAAATATGTTCTGTGTGGTGGTCATCCTTCCTGTTCCACTGGAATTAATAAGAGAACACAAATCAATACAAAAAGTGCCTGCATGAGGTTAGTCAGGGTGGCTGAGCATCAAAAATGTGAAGGTTGGCAGTATTTAAAAGTTTGGATGTTTATCTGAATCCTCCTTCCTAGAATTTATTTTAATGTCTAGGAAATCTAATGAGGATTGGATTTTATTTAGAAAAAGTATTTTAAATTGACTTTTCTGTCAGAAAAAAAAAATTACCACCACCTTTTTCTTCCCCTCAAACTTCAGGGGTAGGTCATGTGTGATTCGAGTGAAGATTTGAGTTGGTTCATGGTTTTTTTCTAAGCCCTCCTAATTATTCTAATGTCTTGAGGGATTTTGTTTAATTTTTCTTTGGATATCCAGTGTGACAGTGATGCCAGCTGGGAAGGACAGACTGGCAGGACAGTTCCTCCCTGCAAACTCCTTCGTTGTAGTGTAAATTGTGAGCAGACAGCCACTTTGGCACTGCCATTAGACATGGCATTATGCATTTTAGATCTGCAGATCTTAGAAGAAAGAGTGAGTGAGAATCTTCCTGGAAAGGCTTGAGGCTTTTGCTGTTGAAGAGAGTTTCAGAAAAGGCAGGATGGGATTGTCAGGAAGAACATGCAGTCAGAGCCTGAGCATACTGTGAATAAAAAGCCCCTCTGTAATTCACAGGGCCCCTCTTGGTCTTGCACTGCTGTAGGGAGTGGTGAGGGCTGGGTTGGAACAGCCTGAAAAACAGGCTGGCTGTGATGAGGTGGTGAGGAGAGCTAAAATAATGAGTGGAAAGAACACGTGAAAGAGGAACTTACAGGACAACAGTGCATCCTAACTCAGCAGCAGGTGGGGGTGTTGGGTTTGGGGCTCTGTCAGCATTATAAATATGAGAGTTACTGAGAAGAGTTGAGGTGGGCTGGTGCCAGGCTCTGGGACGTGAAGTTTGGAGAGTTATGAGAAAAGGAGCAGCTCTGGTTCAGTCAGGAGGCCTCAGACAATGCGTGAGTTGAGTAATGGAAGGAGACTGATCAGTCCCTGACACCCTGGCTGTGGCTCCAAAAGTAAATAAAAGTGTCTAGACTGGGTCTCACAGAGGCCAGGTAAAATTGTAAATGTTACATTGGCCAGTGTCTTAAGGTTGTGTAAAACCCAACAAATTTGAAGTGCCTTAACACTTATCATACGTTAGCTTTTAATCAGCAGGTTTTTGGGAGCTTCTTTATGAGGCATATGTACCCTTACTGTGCTTAAGAATTATCAAAGCTTTCCTCCTGCATGGGGGTTATCTTGGGGTTTCATTTGACGTACAAAACATTTAGAATATTGCTAACAGATACAGAAACTCTAACTAGTGCATACATTAAGAAAAAAGTTTCCATGAAGATCCTGATCCTCACTTACTTAGTCTGACAATTCTATAATACCAGCTGCTAGAAATAGGCACTTCCCTATGTGCCATTGAATTAAAAGTCCTTTTTTAAAATAGATTCAATCTGAGAAAGTTTAGGACTATAATTAAACTCTATGCCCTTCCAATTATTCCTTTTAGGTTAATCAAGAAAGTGCTGGAAGTGTTAGCAGCAGATGAAGAGTACAGTAATGGGCTGCCCTTTACAGCTTAGACTTTTACAAATGACTAGTGACTTTATTTCTTGCTGAACTAAGAACACTTCATTGCCAAATAACTCTAAAGTAGAGCACATAAGGCCCATTTGTTTTGAAAACAAAAATTATAAAATAAATTTATTAATCAGCAAGTAACTTTGAATTATTAATGGTTTCTAGTTTTATAGCTGTGCATCCTATATTTTGGCAAAATGAATATGCATAAACATGATATTAATGTTAGGTTGCACGATCATAAAAGGAAATTAATGATTGGATTGTTTTTCTCAGCAAATTACCTTCAGGAATTTCAATTGTAATGTTAAAGATTGCAGTAGTGAAGCTAAATATTCCAGTTTACTTACACATGTTTATATACATAGAAACAACTCTATTTATCTTTCTAAATAAATCCAAAAATTGTTTCGTTATTTTCCTGATTAAATTGTTATTTGGTATGTCTAGGAGAGGTTCCCAAAGTCTGATGCTGTGAACGTGTTTCACTATCATTGTTCATACCTTACATGAAATCATGCAGAAAATTCCTGAATGTTCCATAACCATTCTGGAGTGTGCCAGAGGCTGATTTTCCAGTAGGTCATAGGAATAGATATGCTAATTTCCTCAGTAATTTAGCTGGTCAGAAAATTGTTGTTCGTAAAAATGTTAAAGTTGCTTTTGTGAATCTCCCCTGGAATTTTATGAGCAGCTGAAGAACTCATTTATACGTTTTACAAATTAAATTGTTCAATTTCATTGGATTCAAAAATTAGTGCATATTAAAACCATTTTTAAAAGAGATGTTTCAGACTCAACTGACTAATTTAATTTGACAACGTAGTTCTTCAGATTATGTATCTATTCACATTATTCCACTGTTTGCTTTACAAGTTTTGGCTAAGAAAAATTCTGAAAGTTTTTCTGCTTGAGAAATTATTTCCTCTCCCACCTCTATTCATAAATTTTACTAATTATGAGCTCCTAGCAATACTCAAAACATGCCGCTCATATTTGTAACATGCTTTCAATAAAAATTCATTCTTTTTCATTTGCTTCAAAATAGGATGCGAGTAGAAAGCCTAAGAGGTACTTGCAGAGTCCGAGATTTGTTATGGCTTATGACTTTTACTCAGGAAATGAGCTGTAACAAATACTTTTAAGCAAGTACTTACACTTCGTCAAATTTAAGTGAATGCTTACATTGTGTCATGCTGAACCAAAACTAGGGGACTCAAAAATTATTAAAAACTATATTATTAAAATTTAGTATCTGAACTGTGATACTTCTCACCACTTACTTTCATATTGAGGGAACTTGTCCTCTCTCACAGCCCCTCCACTGAACACATAAGTAAGCCACTTTCCTCTGGTTTCTTATACCTTCATGCAGTAGACACAGATTCCACTGTGAATAAGAAATTAAAATTAATTCTATACTTCATTCAGTGTCAAATTCACTGCCTGACTCAAGTGAGATCTTATCAAGCTAGATGATGTCATAAGGCTTTCCACAATCAAATCACCAGAAAAGTTTCAAAATGCTGCTGAAGCTTCTTTGCTAAAATTTAAATTTCAGTATAGAAAGGCCATGTTTTCTTTATCTGTTATCAACACTTGCCAGAAATCACTTCCTTGTGAAATCTGCCTCGACACCAATTGCTGTCCAAAACCTGCTGGTGGCAGAATGAAATGCTGCTAGTGGTGAGTCCTTGACATCACTGGGTGGTTCCCAAGGCCGTTGTAGGTTCACTGCTGGAGATGCATCTTCTGGGGACAGAAAGGAAGCAGGGAAGGAAGAAAAGAATTAAAATGGTATTGTGAAGTTTTTGCTCATGATTGTCTGGGACTATCAGTTTTAAACAATGTAGCTTGTCAGAAAAAAAAAAAGAGACCAATAAAAGGCCTTAAATGTATTTTGCTAACAGTTTTTGTCCAGCTGAGATATATTTTTGCAGAAGATAAAGGTAATATTTAAAGTTAGCTGTCTCATATCCTCTTTCATGTACAGAAATTTAAAACTGTTTGTCACTCCCACTCAGTATGGTGTGGCAGAAACAGAAAGTCTTTGTTAACAGTATAGTTATTGTTAACGGTATAGTTATCTCCTGAATAATGCAAGGGATTCATCTAGTGGTATTCCTAGCTCTGACAGGGTGGATTATACTACAGTATAGTAAGTCAAAAACATGGCCTCAGAGGCCTTACTGGTGTTTTCTTCCAGGTTTAAGCATGTAAGCAGAAGCTGCTCTATACAAGACGGGTTATAGGTCAAGTCTAATCAGCCAGCAGAAATCTTTGATTCTTCATCAGTTTTTATAGCCAGCAGGGGCTAATGCCTGGTTTACTTCCCAAAACCTTTTTTCCAAACCAGAACAAAATGCTTTTTTATTATTCAGACTGACTTGCAAGCTCTTGTTAAATGTGCAGTAGATGATCTTACAAAATTCCGCACTAACACAGCGAGCGTACTATTATAGTAATCTGAGGATAGAAGATATTTTAAAACAGAGAGGGTTTTTTTCTCCCTTTGTTAAGCCTTGCCACGAAACAACCTGGCATTGAAATATCAGGCATTAGCAAATTAGCTCAGCTGGCTCATCTAACACGGTGAAGTTGTGAACAAAGGCAGCTCTGGCTCTAAAAGTATCATGGCTATAGCAGAAGATCAGGCGAGCTCTTTCTTACATGAATTTTATTTCTCTCTGCAGGAAACAAACAAAGCAAATTCACGAACAGCTGAAAGAAACGCAGAATAGGAAAACCTACAGCCTAAATGCTTCCAGCGTGATGGCAAAGTCGGAGTGTATGGCACAAAGCCAAGTCCAGCTGCAAAATGTAAGTAATGCTGCCAGCTACAGCACTTAATAGCCTGGCTGAGTTCCTGCTGCTGATGGCAGCACATCGTCATGCTGCTGTTAACATCTGAGCAGTGGGAGCCACAATTCTCACCTCTTTCATAAAATGTTTTCTATCAGGCCTCTTAATGGAAAGCAGGGGTTTTGGGGTTTTTTTTTCTGAAGTTATTTCAATGGATCCTGGTACATTTTGTTCATGTAGCAGACTTTGCTGAGCCCCCCAGCTCTGCATTCAGCAGTGAAAATTACTGTTATGGTTTCCAGCAATACCTGAGGTCATACATGTCTGTATGTGCCTTGGGGGTCCTTGAACTTAACTGATGTCAGGTCTTCCAAGAATTTATGAACCTGCATGAAAAACATAGAGATTTGTCACAGTTAATTCAGAGTAAATTCAAAATCTAGAACTAAATTTACACATGTAAACAAATGCCCAAGGGAAGACCAGGCAGATGGTCTCATTTTTCTGGGTCTTTAGTTAAAGGTACTTTAGTTTACAGAAAGAAATTAGTCTGTTCAAACTAAATTTGAAATATATTTAGTCATTTTCTGAATATAATTATGTGTAAGTCATTACAATCTCACAATCGTGAAATATGTAAAGTGTGTTTGAAATAAGGAACTTGAAGACAACCAATTCATTTAGCCCTGGCGTTTTTTAGGAAGGTATTTTCCAGTACATGTCATTCTCTTTCCCCTGATCACACACTATCAGCACTGTCTTACTTTGAACAAAGCCTTTGGAAGAAAGATCCTGGTAGCAATATAATAGGAAAATATAAAAGAAGTATTAAAACCTTTCTAAATTATTAACTCCTTTTTGAAAAAAAAGAAGTGTCTTAGTGTTGCTTAAAGGACTGATGATCTTATTTGCCAGATACCATCCAAATAGTGGGAGTTTAGCAAAAGTGAGAGCTCATACCCACTTAACCGAAGTTTCTCAACTCCTAGTTTACATCCAATTGATTTAGAGATAAATGTAAGCCCTTTTAACCAATTTAGAGTAAGCAGAGCCTCCTTGCAGAGACAGAGAGGCTGTCAGAGCATTGCTTGTATTCACTAAAAGTTCTGTCTTGCAGGAACACCATTGCAGTGCTCCTGTATATGCTTATGGTATGCTTTGTAATTCAGGAAAAATATATCCTTTCAAGAAGGAAGATAGCTCCACTAAATTGACATAATCACAGTTTGGGGAACCTTGTGCAATTTTTTCTCTCACTCTCAGTTCATCCAGTCTTATATTATTTCTAGCCCTCCAGAAAAAAAAAAAAAAAAAGCTGTTGGGAGTGTTGGTTGTAATTATGGCAACAAAAGGTTGTTTTGTTCTATCCTGAAAGCTTACATGAAGTAAGCCTTGGTTAACACTGTTTTCTTTGCCATTTTCTCACAGTAATTCAGTGCAGTATTTTGCCATTTTCTTTTGCCATAACCATAGCCATATAGCAGTTTGTCAATTCTGGACGCAGATATTGAACACCACCATTATATTTAGTATTTTAATCCAGATTTGCTTTTCAGTTTTTAAGGCTGTTCAGCCTGACACTGTGAGTGCTGGTGATTAACACACCATTTTCTTATTCTTGTGGCTGTTTGCATGCAGTTGTTTTCTCCTTGCCATTAATGCGTTCTCCCTTTGGGAAGATAGGAGGGAAGAAAAACAGAATGACCTTGTGCAGGATGTGGAGTAACAGTGCAGGGTAATAACAGTTTCTATTGTTAGGAAGACTTTAGTGCAGGAATGCATGCAGGCAGCTCATGAAATATTTACAGAACTTGCCAGATTGGAGGGGGGGAAAAGGGCAGCAGTATGGTGAGGCAGCAGAAAAGGGACTTTGGGAAGGTATTTTGTAGGAATGGCTGAGTGACTGCCCCTCAGAGACCAGAGATCTGCCTCAGACGTATCTGCTGGGTGGAAGGGGGATCAGGCAGCAGCCTGGATGTGATCCCTCTGGCACCCCCATCTGCAGCTGCCACCACATGGGCCTGGGGAGAAATCCTAGTTCTCTTCTTTTCCAGGAGCTAATAAATAAACTTCAATAAATGAGGGCAGTTGTTTTCTAGAGACTACTCCTCCAGTCTGGCATTTTGCTTTGGGTAATCCTGGAAGTTGTTTCTTTTCCCACCCCACGTGCTCCTCCTACAAGCAAGAGAGTTTTCTCATTTCTATCACCTTTCTGTCTTTCCTTAGAAGATTCTCCTGGATTTTTCTCTTGTCTCTTTCGAATAGACCTGGTGATGCTTTCAGGCTTTTCACAGAGCTCTTTCTTCTTCCACAGAGAGGAAGGCTTTTGTAGAGACCTGAGAAAAATTGCATAAGGTTCCTTATTCCTGATGACTATTCTGAAAGAACCATCACCTTTTGACTCAGAGGTTTCTATAATTAGTAAAGGGTCCATCTATCTTGCCAAATGTGTTGCTTTAGAAAGAAGTTTAACTTATTTCCCAAGACCCAGGGTATAGCAGACAGGGTTTCAAGTGGTTTTGTGGCTTTAAAGGGCTTGACCAATCTCAGTGAAGTAATTTTTCCTTCCACACTCAAATGTATTACATCTCCTCCACTCCTGCCTCTGCTCAGTTGTGATTCTGAACAGTGAAATAAAGGGTTGGATTTTGTCAGGACAGCTGTGTTCTCTCTGAACTTCTGCTGCTCATCACTGCTAATTGTGCTCGCCTGTAACAAGACTTATCCTCATTAGCAATTTCATTATTTTCTTAAAGATACAAATTAGATGGAAAATACTGTGTACTGTAAGAAGGATTCATAATATCTGCTTGAACACAACTCCTAGGATTTCCTGAATCTCCTCCAAGTCCACTGCTTTTCCCAAACATTCTGGCAGCAACACACTTAAATTCTTGCTAGGTGTTTTTTTGCGAGGGTTTCTAGCCTCTTGGATTTAAAGACTAATGCACTGGTGATCTTGCTATAATTCTTCAGCCAAGAAGAGATAGATGTGCCAGCTTTTAATTCAGGGTCTTTGAGGTACACAGGAGATTCAGATTAATTTCACCTAATGCATGAAAACCTAGGGCTCCCCAAGTATTATGTACCCCTTCCCAAAGAGATCACACTCCGTTCAAGCAATATTTAAACGGCTGCAGCACAGTTAGGTCTCCACACAGTCAAAAGGAAGGAAATTGTCATTCTCCCCACCTGGAAGGGCAAGCGCTTGGTGCACCCTCACACACCATGCAGGTGACAGGAGGAGGTGGGGGAAGAAAAAAATTTTAAAAGAGTCAGCTGAAACCTTGACATTCCTTCAGTGATTCTGAGAATTGTCCTGGCTTTCTAAAGTGGCCTTTTTCATCCTCGTGGTTTTGAATACCTTCTCCCATGGTACCAAGGGGATCTATTAATTTCCCACCACTTTCCCTCTGAGGTGGTTAATATGCTTTTCATGCTGTACTGTGTGGTTTCAATTTTCACTGCACGTGTTTCTAGTAGCTTGCAACCACTAGCCCCAGGTTTCTGAAATTCTTATAACAAGGGACAAAAAAATGCTCCTTTTGCATCTTGTTGCCTTTTGTTCATAGTAGTAGGAAATAAAATCTTTTCAGCCACTGTGATAGAAATGCAATTAATATATGTCAAGTAAGAGATACACTTAAGTCTTTTAAAGGATTACTCTGTGGCTTTACCTGAATTACCATTTGATTTATCAGCTAAGATCAAGAGCAAATTTCCCATTTCTGTATCACATGACTACTTAGGAAGAACTGCCAGAATAGACAAACCTGAATTTACAGTCCTCTGTCTAGAGCCAGTGCTGCCAACAAGACACACAGAGCATAGGGGAACAGTAAGGATGTTAAATGTACCACCTGATGAGCTCTTGTGCAAGCTCAGCCCACCCAGAAAAATCACTGGCTCTTTCCCCCTGGAGGCAACCTCTCTGAATGTAATTTACAGCTGACCCCTCTGCCTTCCCAGTTCTTTTTGAAATGGGATCCCCACATCACCTCTCTTCCAATGCCATGTGAATTGCTGGACGTTTTACTATTTTGGGGGAGCTGCTGAGGGGGAAGAGCTAAGTAAAGCCCGTGGGGGACGGATGGGTGTTTTGGTTTGCATGACACCAGGACAAAAGTGTCAAGCTACTCTGTAGCATTTGAGCGGCATTTGTTATCCCTGAGCCTTACATTTCAGAGCAGGGAATTCAAGGCGTGGAGCAGAGGAATTACGTGCTCACAGTAATGCAGCAGGTCAGTGAGAGAGGCTGATTTCTTGTCTCCTGGCTCAGGCTGCCTTCACAAATTCATTTAGCATTAACTAGCAGGGGGTGGAATTTTTATTGTCAGAGAGCTGAGTAATTGCACCTAATAGGTGATTCTCTCCATGAAACCATGAAAAATGGAAAACTTGCAAAATATTTTTTTAAAAGCTATCATTATTCTTTAATTTATTTAGCCATATGCCTCAGTGTTTTTCAGTAATTGCTCAAACAAGAACAGATAATTAACCAAGAAGGCAATAAAACCCATAAAAAAACCCGAATACAGATAAGCTTTCAGTGATGCTTTCACCCTACTGGAACAGCCCACTGAAAGGGTTTCACAGCTTATTCTCCATCATAGCTGAGTGTTCAGCAGCTCACAAGAGTCAGAGGCTTCCACGGAGCTCAGCCCAGGTGAGAACTGAGCTGTGGGGGAGCAGCAGGATGAGCTCTGCTGGGATATGGCTGGGGAATGACCTCATATTGTACTTGTGGGGGCACCAACTGGGACTGCTGTAAGCTCTTCACAAAAGTATGAAGGTATTTTTCTCCAGAGGTGATCTTAGAGAAGGCATGTGGCGCTTGGAGTTAAGCTAAAGGAGAATAAACCCAACTGTGTTTAAATATATTAAATGTGTGAGTAACCTGGTACACCCAGATACGTTCAGTTACACTGTTTGAATTCCCTGTATATTCACACCCTCAGTTTAAACCATAATTCACATTTTCATTGTAATAAATGTTATGACTGTTGCAAGAATTGTGTATTAAGTGGTGTATCTGAAAAGAGGAAAAATCTTTGGTTAGGGGGAAAAAGTACCCTTTGCAGGCTGTACTGAATGGTGCTGGTTGCTGGACCTTTATTACCATTTGCTGATCAGCTTCTGGGGTCCTGGTGTTCCTCAGCTGTGATGAGGAAAGACTGTGTACCACTGCTTCAACCCACATCACCTGAAACAGGGGTGTAGCAAAAGGCACAGCTTATCTCTGCTCTTCATGATTCACTTCATACTCATGGTCTTACAGGCCTTTCAGACCTTCAATTTTGTATCGTGAACAAACTCAAAAAAAGGGACAGAAATAGCTCCTTGGCACTAGCGAGGCATTCTTTACATAGCTCAAATTGATTTATTCAGGTCAGAAATCAAAGCCAGTTTCATTTCTGCAGCTGGCAGGATAACTATTAAAGTTTAAAACCTTCACCGACGCGAGTACCTTAAAAAACATATTTCTGTCTGAATATTTTATCTGCAACATTTACAAGTGACATCTAAGATCATGGTAACTGAAAGAAATGGGAGTGGAATATGTTTCTTCTTATTATTTCAGTTGTGTTTGCTTCATGCATGCAGCACCATTTTGCATATTGCCACTCACAGCTTTGCCTTCAGAAGCATGAAAGCAGTGATTTCGACCCTGTTTAACATGGGTATTTCACTCAACAGGAAGAGGGAGAAGAGCATTGGAGAAAAATTTGAAGAGCTGTTACTTTATGTATAGAAACTGGTCATAAGTACCAATGTAACCTATTTTTAAAAGAGACTATTCTTGTATGACTTCCCTTTTTGATCTTGCTAAGTCTACAGAAATGTAGGTAAGAATAAGTGAGAATCAGAAAATAAGTGTCTTGTTTTGAGGAGTTATTGGTCTTTTGTTAGACAAAACCAATAATTATGAAGAACTGTATTTTGAAAGAATTCTTCTTCTCCATGAATTTTTATGCTATTGTATCATAGCAAGATATTTTTCACCACTGTGATTTTTTCTATTATTTTAATTTGTGTTTTCTTTCTAAAATACGTAATCATGTAATCACTCCCACGATACCAATCTATTTTAAAGATAACATGGATATCTAGGTGTCCAGTACTAAAAATACAAAGCAAAAGGGAAACAGACCTATTAGTTTTAGTGCAGGTCCTTGTAATGCAACATAAAAAGTCTGAAACTTGCTTTATTTTTCATACCTGAGTGGAAACATGAGTTAACCTCTCATATCTCTGAGCTATTGCCCAGTAACCACTAACAACATGGAATCTTCTTACAAGCCCAAGTACAGCTTTTTCTATACTTTGACTTTATGGTTCCATTCAGGTTCAGAGGCTCTTTTTTTTTTTCTTTTTTCCCTGAAATTGCAGTTGAATCACAAAGCAAGAAGAACAAATCTGTTCTTGTTCATGTCTAGTGTCTGCTTTGCAGACCTTTGTGTCTCACTCTGTGCCCAGAGACTGCCCTACGCCTACACCTGCCACAAGAAGAATTATGTTGCGCTGTTCTTACCAGCACAGATACTCCCAGGTCAAAAGATTCAGACTGGTTCAGAAAGATATCTGGCTCTGTGGATAGTACTCAAATATTTTTCTTACTTATCTGATGACCCAAATGCTGTTTCAGTTTGGTTTTCATAGTTGTACATGCAGATGATGAATGCAGTGTTTGACTGAAATCGCCAAAGGACCCATGAAGTTGCTGACTGTCCTCTGAGATGTGTTTTGTGACCTCAGTCTCTGCATTGACAGCCACAAAAACAGACTTCTAGTCAAAGGAATTATTGTTCCCATCATTATGGACAGATCAGTCTGTAATTTTGCTGCTAATGCTGATATCAGTGTTTTGATGTGCAGAACATAATGGGGATAATGGGTGCTAGCCCTTTCTGCTGTGTAAACAGTACTGAATGAATGTGTTACTTGCAATGCCTAATTTTGATTTAAAAATCCACTAGAGCACTTCTTACCCCACTCTGATATTAATTCAGAGTAAATAGCATGCACAACGCACTTTGTCTTGTGAGTGTTAATTAATTTTATTCTCTCTGCTACAGTATTCAAAACCAGATAGGCATCCGGGGCCTATTCTGCACAAGGTTATGGAGTCTAGTTTTTCAGGCCCTCAGTGTTTCCCAGAGGCCTTGTCTCCTGACAGAGGAACCCAGCCCATCAAGCACCACAGGTGAGCCAATGTGTGTCTGCCGCGAGGCTGGGCCGGCGCCTGCCCGCGCCTTGTGGAGCTGCCGATTCCCGTGCGGGGTTATTCCGTGCTGGCCTGGCTGAGCTCCTGAGTGCCGGGCTGCCAGCAGAGCCTCAGACAGCTTATTAAGCAGATGCCCAAGCCTTTTCTTAGCTGCAGGAATAAAAGGTAATAGTGATGCTCGCTGCCTTCCTCTGTGGGTCGTGCCAGTCCTGCAGGAAGCATTTGCAGACATGGTCCAAGCTGCAGGCACAGCCCAGCCAGTGGAACAGCTCCAGGAGGAGGAACCATTAAAAACAAGACTTTCCTGATCGATGGTCATGAAGTTAATGACTCATTTGCTGCTTGGTTGCAAACTTCAAGCCTTTTTCACTATTTCTTTAAACAAAAGATACTTGGAATGACTTATTTATGAAAACATGGTGGCCTTTGAAAACAAGGCTTAAAAAAGTTTGGATGGTTGTTTCCAAGACAAAAAAAGAAAAAAAAGGAGGAATGTCACCCATCACCAGATGACATTCAGATTAGAATTCTGCTTATAACTTTTTTTGGACAAGAAAGAGTGCAGGTGCTTCATTACAGGACTAGAAACCAAACTGGAACCTGGTACAAGCAATAGTGTTGGTGGAATGATAATGGTAACATCTGGTCTAGTGCACAGAGAGAGAAAAAAGGCTGAGAAAAATTAGTTCGGAATTTTTTCAGCTAGATAATCTAGTGGAAGACCTGTTTATTAGAAGGTTGGGGTTTTTGGTTTTTGGTTGTTTTTTTTTAAATTACTAAAAAAAAAAGTCTGGAATTGCATGAGGTTATGATCTGGCTTCTGCAGTATTTGGTGCATTTTCAGTGCAGTCTCTCAGTCAGCTATTTTCTCATTTTTTCTCATTTGAATGAGTGATTTGCTTAACCTACAAAGTGCCACATATGAGCCAGAAAGGGATATTTGAGTCCTATGTACTTTTATCTTACTTAAGCCTTTAATTTGACATGAAAAAAAATGCCAGCTGTCATGTCAGATCCATTTCTTAGGTATTTTCTCCTTATTAAACAGAGATTTTCAAAATATGCTTAATAATTTTATTAAACATAGATGAACTATGGGACTGTTGCCTAGAATGCTTTCTACAGAAGTTTTGTAAAGAATTTTACCAGCATTTAGTCACAACATGGCATTCAGAAAAAAACTCAGTGACATTCTGTTACCTTTTAATAGTGTAATTGCAATATCCAGAAAATGTCTTTGCTTCAGAACTAATGTAAGCAGTGGGATGACTAGTTAATTTGTAAAGAATTCTTTTGTAGTTTTAAAGCTTCTATTTATTATACAAGGTCCTTGTTTTATAAAACTTGTAACAGTCTTGAACATTTAAGACTTACAAGACTGTCTTTAATTTATGCATCATGTGAGAGCTTCCTAATTTATTTTTTAAATAGTGTTCACTGTGGACAAATGGTCAAATGTGGCCAAATGAGGATTTTATATTAAATATCCCTTCATTTCATTCCAAACCTGACTGAGCCTGGAAAAATTGTATCAGTTCTGCAGGTTCTCTCTTTTATTCTATCGTTAAATTCTACTGTTGTTTTATTTCTTCTTGCTATGGAAATACTTTGCTCTACATCCAGACCTGTTTTCTCTGCTGGTGTTTTCAAGGACACTGAAGATGGGTGATCATTTCTTAAAATCAGGAGCTGGCTGTTTCCAGGTCCTGAAACTAATAAAATTTGGCCTGGCAGTAAGACTGTCAATGTAGGGAATCATTTGGAGTTGCTGAAATGTGACTGACAGAGACTGTCTAATTATTTCACTCAGATTACGGATAATAGCAATTTTCTGTCTCAACGAACCTCAGCTACACAAGAAGAATTAATGCAGAGATTAAGTTGAAAATTGAAATTTAATCTCAAAAAATATTTTACCCGTGTTATTATCAATCTCCTAAAATATTTTCCCTGCATTATGCACTACTGTTTCAGTAGAAGAATGTTACATCTTCTGTTTGCATATGTAAAATAATGTCTTAGAACTCTCAGAATTCAAAATGAACAAATGTGTTTACTCAGTAAACTTCCTGCAAAGTATACAATATGCTCAAAAATTTGTCTTGGATTATCTGTTGATCTTGTTAAGAAGGAAACCCATACTGCCTTATTTTCTAATAGATAGAAATAAATTAGTGTTTTGTTAATTATGGGTTGAGTTGTGATCCCTTTGAATAGCAGTTTCCTTGGTAATTAGTCATCCTGACTTTCATTCATGGATTCAATCATCCTTGATTTTAGAGGGATTCATTTCAGTGAATGCCATGATGAAAGACAAATGCAGAGGCTTTCAGCCTGGAGCAGTTGTATTGTCTTAAAAAAATCCCAAAATAGGATAAACTTACCCTAAAATTAATAATAATTTGTGTTTTCATTTTTAATGAACTTTTCACACCACAAAAACACATGGAATTGTTTTTTTTCATTTAATAAGCATTTTACTCTTTATGCTCCTAATATAAGTGATTCAGCTTGCAGTAGAGGAAAGAGTAAATTAAAGTTATTCTGTAAATAAGGCTACTGAATTTCAAAGAGCAAGTATAGATAAACTAAAGCAACTCAGAATGTAAAGGCAGAGGAAGCCTGAAAAGAAGAAGATGTAAGGAATATGCTGTTTTCCCAAAGAAAAAGCAAAGCTGATGGTGGGACAGAGATAATAATTGAAGCGGTTAGGGCAGTCCTAAATTAATAGGTTTCATTTTTAAGTCAGGATGACTCTTTGAGGACAAAGGTAGAATATGGACAGAATCAAATGTATGAAGATAGACATTCCTACAGTTAAACTGGGAGCAAAATGTGGAAATCAAAACTCTCAGGATGGTTTAGTTAATCTTGATCCCAAGACCAAAAAACCTGGAGGGAGAACCAGATAACAAAATTTCATGTCTGTGAGCAAAACCTCTAAAAATGGGAACTATGACATGATATGATGGATTAGCAAGTGTCAAATATTTAGGAAGATGAAGAATTTATCAAAGTAACTAGGAACCAATTATGCTGAATTTGAATAGTCAAGCCTTTGAGACGAGTGTGGGGGAAGAAGATTCTTGCAGTAGATGTCAAAAAGGCAAAGAAAGTGTTTACTATCTTATCAACAGCAGGTACTGCAGCATATGCACTGACGATTGTATTTGTATTTGTTGGGGGTGAGATAGATCTCTACACAAGCCCAGTCACTGTTGTCATATGTGTCTAATGCCTTTAAGGGAAGGGAGAGGCAGAAAAACTCTTAATGTGGATGCACAGAGTTGTTTAAAAGGGAGATATTAAGGATTTGTGTTGAGAAGGTAGGACATTCACCAGTGCAGCACTCAGAGAACTGGTCAGGACTGGGGACAGGCTGTTCAATGCTCTTGGGCATGACCTTGGCACAAAAAAGCTGGAACCCAGCATAGTGTGAGAATGCACCACTGTTATCTCACCAGTTGGAATGGCCTCCCAGCTGCCATGGACGGCTCAGATTGCATTCCCAAGCTAAGATGAGGAATCAATGATTCATGTTCCATGGAAAGTGTTACAAAGCCTCTCTTATGTCAGTCTTCGGCACAGGAGACTGGAAAGGGTGTATGGCTGCTGCTTACGAATACATGAGAGCAAGCACAACGAGACATAAAAGACCTATTTAAAGTGAAGGAGTGTGGTGGCACATATGCCAGCTGAATATTCATCAGAAATAATTTTAAAGTGAAAAGAAGTCTCCAAGTTTTCAATATAGAACAACTTTCTGTAATAGTAGCCTGGATATCGTGTGATGAGGTTATGGCAGGTGATTAAACTCGGTGCCACTGAGGAACCTTGAATGCTCTGTTTCCTTTTCCTGGTGTTCTGTCACCAGGATGGTGACCAGATGACACAGGTAGCATTGAAGGATTTCCGTGGAGTTCCAAAGTCCCTGAGCAGCCTCAACACAGGCTATTCCCAAGTACAGGAATATTATGATGGAATCAATAATGGTCTCATTTCAGAAACCAAGAGGAGATTTGCAGCTGTAGGCTGTATTTATTAATACTGAAATTGGTTTAAAGTCTCAGTAGTTGATCCATACAAATGTTAGCAGTAGATTGTCTAACAGCCTTAAAACATGGCTCCTAGGGAATATCAGAGGACACTGTCTGGCAGCTGGCTCTGGCATTGGGGTATGTATTTAACTCAAAAGTAATACAGAAGAATTCCAGAGTTGCTGTAAAAACACTTCTGGTCTTCTCTTCTTGAACACGGGTAACTGTACTTGGGAGTTGTGTACGTGCCCCAAGAAGAGAATATTCCACCTGTAGGATCAGACTTTGCTTTCACTCACTTGCTCAACCCAAAGAAAATTCTCACAGAAAACAATTTGCAACAACGAATCCCAAGTTCTTAATTAACTTTAGGATGGTTGAACTGCTTTTTTCAATACATTAATTAATCAGAACTGTATTTCTCCCTAGTTTATATATCACTTGTGAACCAGTTCATGCATATCCTGATTTTTTTATTCTGGAGTAATTGATTGATAGACTTTAACGACATATCTGCTACATCTTTATGTACTGATCTATTTTTTTTTAATGGCTTAGTTATGTGGGCTGGTTTCTCTTTACCCAGTTAGACTGGAGTGCAGGGAGGAAGAAACCATAATGTTGGCTAAAGGAAAATAAATTCCCTGAAGAAATCCAAAAGGCATTGTTTGCCTGAGAGGGAGGAATTTTTCACACAAGCAATAGAGAAGTCTGAGGGGGACATTACATTTGCATTGCTGATATTCATATCAGTTTTGTGTAAAAGGAAAAACTTTGTTGTGCTGGAGATCCTTTTCCATAGAACTTTTAACAGAAATTCTTAGTCTGTTTTTCGGTGCCTGGAGAAACGAGTGTTGTCCTGCAGCTTGCAGCTGCACTGTCTGTAAGTATTTCCTGATCCTTAGTGAATTTGTTTTGTCCATGACCACAAATGATTTTTGTTCATTCTTCCCTCAGTTTGGTTTGTTGGTTTTTTTGGGGGTTTCGCTTTTTTGTTTGTTTGTTTGGGGTTTTTTGGGGGTTTTTTTTGGTTGGTTGGTTGTTTGGGGTTTTTTGTTTGGTTTTTTTTGTCAGAAATGTTCAAAGCATAAGAACCTCACATTAGCAACAAATTGGTTGCTGAGATTTTGTCAGTGCTGGAAGTTCTGTGGTTGCAGGACTGTGGCAGATCCCTTTGGTCTCAACATTTCTGCAGTCTATACCCATTACCTTGGGCGTAGCTGTATGTGTTGAAATTATGTCTATTACAAATAGAGCTTTTGTGCATTTGCATATGGAGATCATGTGCTCTCATCCAACCAGCAAGATCCTGAAAGGCAGCAAACCAACCATGAATTAAACAATTAAAATTCCTAGTTTCAAAGATTTGTAATCAATCTAAAGTTTGTTTTTTACTTTCGGATTCCATTGATGACTATGCTTACATCAATAAAAGCCCCAAAAATTCATTATCCATCACAAATTATTCATTCACCTGCATCTTTTGAGATCCCCTGCTGTATTAATCTCAGGCTCTCCTGAACAGAAATTGTCAATTATTTTGTGATGTGGTAGTGTTATTTTACAGAATATGAACTCTAACTTGCAGCTTGAGCTCAGCCTTCAGAACTGAGAGGCCAATATTTCAGTTTTTTTAAAAAGGTTTTTTCACAGCCTCCTTAGTAGCAAAGGAAAAATCTTTTTAAGGAAGCATCAAAAATCCTGGAGGGTATGTTGTTGCTATGGGTTGTTGGTCTTTTCAATTAAAAAGCACTAGAAAAGTAAAGGTGTGGAAGAACACAGGGCTTAGACTGCGATGGAACACTGCTAGTCGGAGCAGTAGCATAGAGAGGGTTGAATTTATTTCTTATTTTAACTTTGGGCAGAAAGGGTTGATTTTAATGGAAATGTACACTCAAAGAGAATTTATCCAAGGTACTTGTTCCAAGCAAGAATTGCTTTGGGAGTAGATGTGGCCCTAACTATAAATAAGGTTTCCATGAGGTTAAAAATGCAGATTACTTTTAAGTCACATTCTAATAGGAAAAAAGAAGAAAACTTCTGAGAAGTCTTTTGCATCGCTGAGTTTTGTCACAAGTTGGAATTATTCACACAGCCAAAAATAGTGACTCGTAAAAGGCATCTACAAAACCTATGTTAAATTATCATTAAAGATGTAAGAGAATATGAGGTAACACATGCATTTCTGAGACGCAGAAGATGCCAAGAGAAATAGGAGTAGCTGAAAAATGAATATTCAGTCACGCCATGCAGTACTGGGACCTGTTAGCAATAAAAATGGGTTATGCCTTGCCTTAGTTCTGTGTTCCCATATTTTTGTATTAGCAGATTTATGGTTTATATACCAAAATTGTGGATTCTAGATACTCTTTCATTCCCACATGAAATGAAAAAAAACCAAAAAAATCCATTCTCCTTCCAAAACACCAGACAAACATTTACAAAACCAATTTCCTAAAATAAGTAGAAAACTATTACTTGTTTTTATCAAATTCAGGTTTCTGTTATGTCATATAAAGAAACAACACAGTATTTATCAATGTATATAAACAACAAAGCGATCTGTATATAAAACAAGAATGAAGCAATACAGAGATACTGTTCAAGGGAGAGAAAACTTGTCTTAGATTCTTCAAGCTGCAGTTCATAAGCTTTGCTCATATTCTTCACTTACATTTTTCTCAGTTTAATGGTTTTGTATCAGGAAGCAGCACCTCGCAGGCTGATAGATGATATATTGGGCTTTCAATTTAGGATCTAATTTTGAATTCAGCTGTGGGTATGACAAAGCTGTATTGTTTGTTTATGCTGTCTGAGGGCTCTACTCTATATAGCAGGATTATGATATGCAGCATGGAAAAGAGAAGCATCCTTCATCGAGTGCAAGAAAACATTTCATATAGTAGGCAATTATTTTCATTCCTAGAAAAGAAGTGATGTATTAAATATGGTATAAACAGCAGCTAATGGTGGATGGTACTATTATATTTCCATAGAGAATTTCTACTGACATCATAGACTGCCACAGCAAAGTTTATAAGAACAGTAAACCATGCATTATTAATCCTGAACCTCTACTTTGCAGAATTTTATGCTTTTGGTGTGATAATTCCTACTGTACTCTTGGTGTTGTTCCTAGAAGTCTCTCTTCATGCTGCAGCCCAGGACAAAAAAGTGGGATGCTCCATAGAAATGCCTTTCGGAGGACTCCTCCCTTGCCTCGGGGTAGGTTCAATGGAATTACAGGACCAGCATATCAACAGCTCGAAGAGTCGAGGATCACAGACCAGGACACGATACCTTGTCACGGGTGAGTAATGCCACACCTGAAGTGAGCCAGTTAAATAGTGGCTTTTAGAATAGTGGGTTTTAAAATACAATAGTGTGCATTGTGAAGTTGGTTTTCTGTAGACTGAAGACTGATAGCTTCATACAGGTTGGTCTTTGAAAATGCACAAAAAATACACTATATTTTCTTTCCTTTTTAAACTCAGTTTATTAGAACATTGGCTGTGAGCTCCAGTTGTACATAAGGCCTGGGTTTCAGAAGTGCTCCTGAGAACCTACAGCTGCCTTTGAAGTCCTTTGCAATTGCTGAGATATTTTGCATAATATTTACATATCCCTATAGATTTCCAAAGACTTTCCAGAATATTACAAGCATATTTTATGTAGAAATAGGAGTGATATCTGGAATGGAATAAAAACCGCACCCAGTTTCACCTGTAAGTCACAGTGAAATTCTTCACTCTGACTTAGAGGTGGAACTGGTGGGGTTGGGTGTCCAGTGACTTCTTTTAAATAAGTTTGACTCACACTTGTGTCTGTTCTTACTATTTGCTTCTTCTGAGGAAAGAATTGTTTATTGCCTCTTGCAGTAAATATAATACTGTTCATTTGTATGATATGTGCATATAATGCCTGGTGAAAGTTTCCTGCTGCAATGCCACCCTTGCAGAAAGGAGCAGGCTGGCAGCCTTCCCTCTGCAGCGGCAGCGCTGTATGACGCAGGCTCTGGGAAGTGCCGTAGCCTCCTCCCAGGCTGAGGAGTGAGGTGCCAAACAGCCTAACTGTGGGTAATTGTATTTACTCTTGTCTAGGAAATCAGTGTGTGACCTTACAAGTATCAGCTGGTAGTGGCCTGTATTCTAAATTTGCAGTTCTGCAAAATTTGATATTGGGACCAGACTGTGATCCCTTCTGACCTCAATCCACTCAAGTACTTCATCGATATTTTGTGCACTAAGGATGATTACCCTCTAAGTATCTGCTGGTTTCACAGTGTTGTTGTTCTCACTGGATTTCCAGCCCAAATGAAAAGTTCCCTTGTCCCCTGCAGAAGTTACACTACTTCCTTTCTTCTCCTTTTTCACTTCCATCTTCCCCTATATTGATGCACAAATCAAAGTGGTTCGTCTCCCTAATCCTGTGAGCATTCTGAACTTCATCCACCAGCAGCCTGGCTGAAGTGTAGTCAGGTCTGCAGGTAGAACATGGGGGTGTGTGTACATGAGTGTAAGTGCTGACAAGGCTGGCCCAAAGCCCAGCAGAGCCACTGGAATGATTCCCATCCATCTCAATGGACCTTGTTGTCAGGCTCGTACACTGCGCACCTTTAGCCACAGGGCTTACAGCAAAGCTGCTGGGACTATGCTAAATAAAATCCATTTCATACGTTAAGTTTCAGTCCCTTCTGTCTCTCTTCGATATCTGTTCCTAAAGGGAGCAGTAAAACTATTGTGCTTCTTTCAGTTTCAATCTTTAATTTAGACTCTTACACACTGTGTAATATAATTACTGTTGAATATTTATAAATGTTTGCTTCTGTTCCTTGGTTTTAGGAAGAGGGTGGAGAGAGAGCTGCACTTTGAAACACATGCACATGAATTAATTTTTTCAGACAAAATAATTTTTCAGATAAAAACACAGATATTTTTCTTTGGAGGAACTGTGGTTCTGGGAAAGTTAATTATAGGAAAATGTAATTAAGGTTCTGCAGTTATAGTTCTAAGTCTCAGTCTATTGAAAGGAGCAGCAGTCTGGTGTCACACACAGAAGCAAGGATCAGTTTGTAATTAACCAAAAGCCAAGTCTCACATGGTTTAGATGTAATATCCCCTCTACTTTAATATCTCACCTGTTGCACACTGTGTATGCACTTTAATTCAACCTCAGTTCTCCTTTGAAAGCCCTGTGAGCACAGGGCAGAAACATGTAATTCTGGCATAAATTGGTGTGTGTCTCTCTGTATTTCAAAAAATATTATGGAAATAATGCCAGGCATTGCATTACATGTCACTGCTGCTGTAAGTTAGTTTTCAAAATACCTGAAATAATTGAATCTCAGTTGTGGAACTGGCAAATGTTACTGTTTTCTCACCAAACCAATTTTAATTCAGTCTTTTCTTGTTTTTGCTTATATATCATCCATATAATACATACATTGCATGTGAAATTCATTAAAAACATTCACTCCCTTTGTTTTCAGGGTGCAGCCCAGAATATATTTAGGGCCTGAATTACCAAAAAAGGGACTAATGCAACTGATGCGATCTCTCCAGCTATAGTCGTTTGAACAATTATATATAAGCAAAGGAAACAAGAATGGGCACAACCCAAAGGTCTGCACTGTTTTGTTTTCATTTATTTTTCCAATTGTCCTCCCTCAGGAATAATATCCCTGATCAGTATTTCATTCATCCCGAGTCTTGAGAGCTGGTGTAAAAAGCCCCTCCATGAATGGCTACAGGTGTGTCTAAGCATAGTGCCAACGTAATTAACCAAAGCTGAGTCTCAGATGTGAAACAGCTTCAGCTGTAGAGCACAGACAAGAAGTTCCAGCACACATCCCAGAAAGCTGCTTGCTCTGTTATTCCCCTGGATCCCACTTCCCAAAGCAGTATCTTTTTCCCTCACCTGGCAGCAGAGTTCCCAGCACACCCTCCTTATCACAGAGCTGCCAGATGCACCTCCTGGGGGTGCCAGGCGAGTTCTGGTGCAGGGCTCTGCGGAGCTCCACCTGGGCAGGGATGTGTGCAGCAGTTGTACAAACCCAGTGCCACCTCACACGAGTTAATTACAGGTCAGTGGTGCTCTGCTGGAAATGAGCCTGAAGTTGTCTCCTGCTCCCGCCTGTCTGACACCTCGCCAGGAGCACAGGCCGGGGGAAGCCTTTCCAGTTAATTACTGTTTGTGCCAGTACTGCACTGTGGCAGTTTCATGTGATTCAGTTGCTCTTCCTTAACTCTTTTTCTGCTCGTACCAAAAAGCAGGAGGCACATATGAGCAGAAGGATATTCCTAGTGAGGTCCAGCAGGCTTAAGGAGCTTTTGGAATAATACCCTTCAAGTCAGAGCACCTGCTTCCACACCAGATCTAAATATTACTCTCCTCATCCATGGATAAAACATATTAGATTCACCATTAGCTTGCCTTATTAAATAGAGATGAGCTTATTATCAATAAATTATGTTCTGGTACTGAGGTGATGTCTGTGGTCCTTAGCAGTCATGACTGGTAATACAGTAACTCCTAGAGCACCATATTTCTAGAAGTACTAATTTCAGATGGGAAACTTTTTTTTTTTTTTTTGGTCATTGTTTATTTTATATTTATTATGCTTTCCATTTCTGGTTTGTTTTGTTTTTTTTTTTAAGTATCTCTTATAAACAAAACAGAGTTTGGCTTTGAAACAAAATGGAAATGATAAAATTTCATGAAGTTGCCTCAATAAATAAAATCATGTTATAATATGTATTAGTGGAGGATAAAGGATTTTTTTTTAAACGGTATTACGGTATCAAGAGAACACAGACATTTGCTCAAGTCCTATATATTAGCTCTATTTCCAGAGGAAATCTAATGAAACAAATCAGGCCAACATTATGAATATGGGCTATTATAAAACATGTTTTGCAGAGGTACACTGCACTTAGATGCTCTGCTTGTTTGAAGGGGAGTACAGACAACCATTTATATGTAAATAAAGACATCACAGCCATGAGTGTTTAATATTCTTTTTATCTGCACTTTCTTAAAGTGTTTTCCTAAAACAACCATTTGACATTGGGAGTTCTAACATTGAAAGACGCATCAGTCCATTTCCCCAATGAGAAATGTAGGAATATAATTCCAAATTTAATTTAAAGAAAATCAATGATACGTCATAACTTCTGAAATGTTTTAAAAAGAAATTTCCATTATTCTCAAATACTGGTGGGCAAAATGAGACTAGGCAAAACAGTGCTTTGCCGCTGGCAGATTTCAGAAACAAAACCAGTCTCCAGAGGCTCTTGTTTGCCCCAGGGCCCCACCACGGCCAAGTGCTCCTCCATTTCAGGAGAAAATGGTGTGTACCTCTTCAGCACAGTTCACTAAATCTCACACAGTGTCCCTGCTGCTGGTTGCATCTGACCACTTGAAGTACAACAAGAACTCTTTTTTTACTCTTTCCAGGTATTCATCCAGTGGTTTAAAAACTCCTCGGAATACTTCAATAAATATGCAACTGCCTTCAAGAGAGACGACTCCATATTTTAATAACATGGATCAGAAGGACTTGGTCGGCTATTCCTCTTCAAGGGCCAGCTCCGTTCCCATCATCCCGTCTGTGGGCTTGGACGAAGCCTGCATGCAAATGCAAAATGTTCCTGAAGTAACAGGCATCAAATGGTGCAAAAACTCCTATTCTGCTGAACTTGTCAATGTGAGTTCCCCAGTCAGTAATTGTCTAATAGCAGAACAACACGAAGTGAAAATATTGCTAGAAACTGTGCAGGAGCAGATCCGGATCCTGAGGGAGGCGCGGCGGCCGGAGGACTCGGAGCTGGTGAGCGCGGAGGCGCAGAGCGGCGCAAGCGAGAACACCGCATTCCTGCCCCTGAGCCCCGTGGCCAAGGCAGAGAGGGAGGCACAGCTTGTCTTAAAGAGTGAAACGCAAAGAGACTCCCTATCGACCAAGTGACTCTCTGTGGGGGTTTGTGGGAGGGGAAGCAAGAGGTCTGTGCATTCGAAGCTTTGCTAAACAGGAAGGGAGGAAGTTAAATAGAAATTATTTATATGCATTAATTTAAGAGCATCTACTTAGAAGAAACCAAATAGTCAATCGCCCTCATATCATAGTGTTTTTTAACAAAATATTTTTTTAAGGGAAAAGTTCCAGGAGGGATGAAGCGTGCTTTCAGGTGCTTTCTAGGCAGGATTACAGAGTTTCAGTTACAGAAGGTTTTACCGTGGTCCTGTTCTGCTGTCCGAAGGCTTAGGCTATGCATCTCTTTTTCAGTAAAGGCCAAGTGCCGTTCTTAGATGCATTTCTGGTTTCAGGGCAGCACTGCAGTGAGCTGCTGGGCAGGGATTCAGACCCTGGGGAACACGTCCTGTGAGCCCAACAGGGATCCCATCCCCTCTCCCCCTCTGCTCTTGATTCCAGGTTCACACCACGAAAACAGGCACACAGACACCTACTTCTGAGTTCTGGTACCTGCTGTGCAATGACAACAACAACATCCCTGAATGGAACAGATGCTTAACTCTCAACCTTAATTTGATGTGTCAGTCACCCCAAGAAAGTCAGTGGAATCATTTAGGGGCTTTGGGATTGGCCAAGAGTGGGAGCAGGGTTGGGGTCTGTAGAGGTTCAGCGGTCAGGTGCTCACAGCTGCTCCATCTTCTGAGCTTTGCCTATCAGAGCTGCCTTGGTGGAGAGTGAGGAAGAATGAGAGAAAACGCAGAAGTGTGTATTACAACTGGTTTGGTTTTGGTTTCTGGTTCGGATTTTTTTAAGTGGAAACATAAACTCCATTGTTCGTTAGCACCCCTCAACATTTCTAAACGTTTACACTTTAAATGCATTTGTAAGCTCTCAAGGAGCATTTCTCAGTGTGTGGGTATTTTTTTTTTTTTTTTTTTTTTTTTTTTGGTTTTTNTTTTTTTTTTTTTTTTATTATGGCTTGTTCAGAGAAGAGTCAGGGAGATCCAGTATGGTCAAAATCCAGCCAATAAGTGTCCACGCTGCCTAATTTGTTCCTGCATTCAGTTCTCCAGTCACTTGATTTAATTATGGCCTAGGCTTGTGAACTTCAAAGCTTCAACCCTGCAGGTGGTTCAGTCTGGGCAGACCCACAGGCATGCAGAGATCTGACTCTGATGGAGCTTTCTAAGAGCAGATGGTTTCCACCAAGTCACTCCCTGCAAGGGGTCAAGGCCTTAGAGAGGAACTATCATTCCCTGGTTGCTGCATCCTAATCACACTTTAAGCACTTTTTGCGTTAGCTTTCTTTTGTGTCCCTCTTCCCCCATAAACTGTAACAAAATAGGCCAATTGTGCAATGAATTGGGTTCAGTGGCACACCTTACTGGGTTTATTACTGTTGAAATATCTGCTTATCTGGGGGGGGCGGGGGGTGGAAATAATAAATCATTCTAAATAACCACCCCTGGTTAGTGCCAGGAGATTGATTTTAAAAAATTAGAGTATACACAGAATGTATTAAAACATTCCTTTGAAGCAAAATAATAGTTAAATTTATTAATGTGCCCCAGACTTTCTAGTTCACAAGTCTCAAGACTTCCCAAAATAGCACAATCAATCACACAGTGCTGTTGTATGTTGAGTCAGAATAAAGCAATATCTTAACCTCTGTCAAGTAAATTTGGAAAAGAAATTACGAAGGTGTATGTCATTTTTTTGTTAAGGCACTAAAAAAATTATTATTCACAGTCTTCATTCAGCAAGTCTTATTTTGGGTTGCTTTTGTGGTTTTGGGGGTTCTTTTAAGGACAAAGTTGATGAAATTGTCCTGTTTACAGAATTTTCTATGGCTGCAATCCTTGCTGTGTGTTTTCAACAGAAATATATTTGAGGACAAACTATTGTTTTATGGCCCAGGATGGAGCGTGAGTTGTTCAGACTCCCTTCTGCAAAGACACAGAGCTTTTGTTGTAGCAGCAAGGTGGGATCCCCGTGGGGTTTGGTCTCACCCTGACATTTTCCTGCAATTTGTGGTGGCTGGGCACAATTTCACTGTGCATGAGCCAACTGACTGTGGTGGGGATGGCCCTGAGCCCACACCAGACAAACCCTCTGAAAGGCAGGGTGCATTAGGTGGGGCTCAGCTTTGCATCCCTGCCATCGTTTGGCTTTTCTGCCAACACCATTTGCATCCCCCCATCTCAGGACGTGAGCAGAGGGAGCTTGCCTCTGCCCACAAGCCCTGTGAACATACCTGAATTTTCATATTATGTACTATATAAAGCTCTGGTTCAACAATTTTCAAATGGTGATCACAATTAATAAATTGTTCCCCATTAATTTCATCAAGATGGTCTTCCTGCAACACAATGCAGAATCCTGCCCAAACGGATGTTTAAAAATGAAATATTTTCAATTCAGATGCAAGATCTTCCCTCCCCCAGGCTCTGCAAATTCACCTCTGGCAACATAATGGGAGCACACAGCAAGATTTCAGTCGAAGAAAGAGCCTTATCATAAGCAGTGTCTTTAGGGAGAGCACGTGTTCATGCAGCACCCCCGAAAGACCCAGAAAGGGGAGACGAGCAATGTATTTAAGAGAATGAAGTGTTTTACTGAATGATAGCTGAAGATCTGAAATGGTGAGGATATCTTTGGTTCATGTTAGAGATATGACCTTGTACTCAGCAAAGGATGTGTGACTGTTATATGTTAACTGTTCTATTCAGTTCTCAGCATGTTTGAATAGAGAGACATTAATATTAACCAATGACAGACTAGTGTATTATTTGTTCAGAGCATCACTTCGGATCTTATTGAAACTGTCATTGTTTGCAGAGGAAAACAAAAAGGGTTGAAAACATCCAGCTAGGTAGCCTTAATGTTGTTTGTGTGGTTTTCTAACGCAGCTGTTTTCCTCTGCAGACCTTCCTGTTTTACAGTGAATGGGGCAACGTTTTCTCTGAGGTCTGACAATTAATTGTGTAAAGCATCCATATGAAAGTTGTACTGAAACAGCCGACATGGTAGGCCAAATTTTGCTTTACTTCTGGTCCCACTGAACTCGTGGATTAGAAGGGATGCAAGTCATTGAGAAATGCAATTCATTCCTAAAATTACATCTGTTCCCAGCCTTGGAGACAGTCTGTAATCCCCTTAGAAGAGGCTCTGAACTCAGTCGTTTACGTGCAACATAATTAAAAATTTTATCTGACCTATGAAGTTCCAGGTGTAGTCTGGTGTGAAAATTTACACACATAGCATTGCATTCAAGCAAACTGGGAGAGCAGCTGCCTAAATGAGCTGAACTTTCTCTGAACTGAGCAGAGAGAAAGTCTGTGTATAATATCGTGGAGAAGAATTGTGAGATGTGTCTATCCTGATCTCTTCTTTTTATTTCTGTTTAGAATTTCTTCAAAAACAATCCAAAATAACCCTAAAAAATAAAAACCAGTAGAATAATCCCAGCATTTGTAATAGGATATGTAGGTAAGTATGAGCACATTTCATAGTATTAACCATTGAAAAACTCTTCAGTACCCCAAGACCCAAAGCTGAAATGTTGTAATTTTTGCAGGCTCGTGTTTAGATCAACAAATGGTTCTGTGGAAAAAGAGCTCCTCAGAATGCTTTTGGTACCTAGCCATGCTCTCAGCCAGTGTAGTCAATGCAGCAATGACAGTGTGCATTAACAGAGGATCACATCCCAAATCTGTGCTACCTGATGTCCCGTGTAGTGTCACAGAGCTTAGCAGTCTCCCATGTGATGTGAGCACTGCTACACTGATTTATTTTGCCTTTGAGCATCCCAGCGGAGTGTGGGCACAGAGCAGAGCACAGTGTGAGGCTCCTGGGCCGGGTGATTGGCTTGCCAGGCTCATGTGGCACAGGGCTGAGTGTCCCTGGCCAGGCTCTAGCAGCAGTGAACTGTGGCTGACCCCACAGCCACTCAGCAGAATCCTTCAAGTTTAAGTTTTGAAAAAAAGAATGAGTTGATGGCAATGTGCTTGTGACCAGGCATGTGCTCGATATCCTCCCAAATTGAAATGTTCAGTTGATTCACATCTACTTCTCATGTAAGTAGGGAGAAAATCTGGATTCCTTTTCCCAATTAATCCCCAGGTTCCTGTAGTCTCCTTTTGGACATTACTTGAACATTTCTTACTCTTATAAGAAATTCTGAAAATGAATACCAAAGAACTCTGAAGGAGTCCTACCTGCAGTAAATAAATTTGAAGCTGGAAGGAGCAGACCTGGAATAAAAACTGGGTTTGAAATTGCCTCTCAATAAAATGCAATTTCCCTCTAAACTATTTACCCCTTGGGAAAACAATGAATTTATAAAGTGATTTATTATCCTGCCATGAATTTAAAATGTTTGTCTTCAAGGAGATTGGGAAAAAGCAAGTATTTGGTATAGATTTTTCAGCTTTTGTGATTTAATTTTTTTTAAATTTTATTTCAGCAGCCTAACAGTTCAATGAACCTATTATCTGTATTGTCTAACACATAGTCATAAAGTCTCCTCTTTTGTGCTACAAAAGCTACACTGTTGGATTTCCTTAAAGAGATCAAGATTTTATCTAAATTTTATTTTGAAATTATTCATGGAATAATATAGTTATTTATCTTGCTGAAAATATAAAGTGATGCAAACTTTTTTGGTTTTTTTACTGCATTATTGCTGAATTTACAGCAAGATTGTGCTTCCTGTGTTTTGATGTCTACTCACTGGAAAACAACTGACACCCAGTTTTCAGATTTAGACTTGGCACTTCCAAACCATGGTATCAAGCAGGATTTCTGTATTTTTAATAGCAAAGTTCAAACACAATATAGAAATGAAATAGCTAAAACAACAGTCAAATTAGTAATAAAGTAGGCTTGTGTTTGGGTTTTGGTTTTTTGGTTTTTTTTTCCATTTTTATGCCATAGCAATTAGAGGATTTTGCCGTGGGAATTGCAAGAAATACAGGATATATTAGAGCCAGTGGAAAGTCATTGCTGTAGCCCAGACCTAGAAAAGCCACAGTGGAGGAGGAAACAATCATCCAGTGTTTGCTGCAGGGGGTGAGAGTGCTTTCATCTTAATAGTAAAAACGAGTATAGTTGTTTACCTGTTGAAACTGCCAGGAAAGGTAAATTATCTGAATTTATTAATGACCACTGTGGTAGTGGTTCATTAAAGGAAAAAGGGAGGAAATTCCCAAATTTTTTCCTGCTTGCCCTGTCTCTTAGAACAAATTAATTATGTTTTGGTTCTGTATTATTAAAGCACTCTTGCCAGTGCTTCAGAGACAAAGTGGTCACACCTCACTGACAGCCTGCACTGACTCTTCCTTGCTTGAAAAGATTTAGCAATTTCCTCTTTGATCAACACCTGTAAACAAGGAGTGATTTTCTAGGACCCCACAAGGCTGTTCTTGTGCAAGTTTTCCCAGATAAATAATAAAAATACCTATAATTTTAATTTTTAATATAAGAAACCAAATATAATATTTTATACCTACAGTGGAGAGGGGTTATTGATGACTGAAGTATGTAAAGAAACTACAGGATATCATGTGTGTCAGCAGCATGGAAATCCTGTATTTGTACCATAGCTTTTAACAACACATTCTCTTCACACCATCAGGAGACCTACGTGCAATTTATAATTGTTCTTTCCTTAAGGGGGACCGTGAATTGTTCTGCATCTCTGTAGTGACTGGGCACTGATGTACCCCTGTCTTTAATTCTTGCATTGCAAGACCCACTGCTGTGCTGTCCTATGCCTGCTTTGGTCTAACTGAAGTCACTGAATTTGTAAAGATCCAGCTTCTTTGTTCCCGTTCAGTTTTACCTTGCCCTCAGAATCAAGGGTATCAGCCTGACATTTGGGACTCTGAATAAATTTAAGGCCTTAAACAATTTAATGCACTTAACATTTGTCTGCTTTGGTTTGACCTGACGGGAAATCTCTCCCTGGAAAAGAAGGATTTATGCAGCCTGTGCTGCAAGGCACTTCCTTCCATTCCTTCATATGTGCCACTATCAACATTTCCAGTCTCTGTGTCAGCCACCCTGACTTCTCCTGCCCAGCACTGGGAAGTGCTGTGAGATTACAGACCAGAGCCTCAGACTTCTTTTAGTGCACCAAAGACCAGAAGTCATCTGCAATGTCCTGCGCTCCAGCATCAGATGTGACTATCTGCCTCTTACTACTAAAATGTTCCTTAATATACATCACATTAAATTACATAATATAAATAATGGCAAAGTTCATAAAATTTAGAGTTATATGGTAAATACTATTTTAAAGTATATATCTTGCTTTGAAGGAATATGGAACAAGAGCTCCCAGTTGTGTAAATATTTGGAAACAAAAAAATACACATAATAGAGGAATATAAAAGAATATTACTAATAATTAATATTCTGAAATAAAGAATAGTTCCTTGCTTTCTCTAAAATAAATGCTAGTTGTTGAAGGTTATCAAGATGCATCAGGGACATGAAGAAGACTCAGTGAGGCTGGTTTGTAAGTCATATGTCTTTTCTCAGGAAATCCAGGCTTGGAGTTTCCCTTGCTTACATTAAGATGATTCTTTCCTAACATGAAATTCTCTCCTAGACATTGCATACCTCAGCATAAGCAGGACAGGAACACAGTACAGACTTCACTTTGGCATCCTGATTCAAGTTAAACTCTCTTGCTTTAGATTATCTCTGATCTCTTCCAGGAAAGGATAAATTAATATCCAAAAAGAAAAGAAGAGAGGCTTGAATACTTGATGTAATCTTTTTTAATCAAAAATCAGCCAATTGCTATTAAGATTGGAGGCATCTGCTGAACTTCAGTGTTCTGGAAATAGCTGAGACTTTCACTGCTCTTGATGGGGCAAACAGCAGGTGGTAGAAGCGTCACCACCCTCACCACCCCAGTAAGACATACTGGAAACAACTGGAGAATAGGGTAGGGAGCTTCTCCTGACTGTGGCACAGCTTTTTCCATGGGTGAGGAGGGATGAATTTTGTTATGGGCCAGGTCACGCCATCTGAGAAACTTGCCTTTTCTTTCTCTCTGAGATCTTTCTCATTTCAGTGAAATTGTGGTCATCAGCACTAGTTTGTTTTTTAAGTTAGTGATTTCCAAATTCTGAAAGCCTTTAAAGTGTCAAACTTAGGAAGCAGAGACTTCCAAAGAAAAAAGTAAAGTTTCTTCTGTGATTTTTAAACCATTGAAACGTGCACTATGTTAACTATTCTTAAAAAAATTAGATGTTGCACACCTAAATTACAAATATTTATATTTACATCATGATAATGAGGGATGGGTAAGATCTGTGTTTCATGTTTCTCTCCTGATCTTGTTGAAAATGTCCCTGCTTGTTGCAGGGGTGTTGGACTAGATGGCCTTCCAACCTGAATTAGCTAACCATGTTCAAGTTAGTTCTTTCAAACTGCCCATAAAAAGCTGGATATTTCTGTGTACATCATTGACAACTTTGAGTTGGAAAGGTAGATAAGATATTTGGACTACATAAACTTCCAGGTCAGACTCTGGTGTTGCACAAGTGGCAGCTGTTTCACTGCAAGCACAGTTAATGTGAAGGCTCCCAAAGGAGGATATTTATGGTGGCTCAGCAGTTGAGCTGCCTGAAATAAAGCCCAGGTCTCTACCTGTGCAGTGCTAACCTCTGCTCCTTTCCAAAGGTGACCCACAGGGTGTCTGAGCTCCTCCACCAGTGACTGTGCCAAAAGGCAGGTGTCAGCACTGACTTCTGTGAAGGCTCCTCTCGTTAAATCAAAATGAAATAACAGGAGCTAAAAATTGATGGGATGGCTTCTCCTAGGTATTGGCAGGTTATGTGGAGTGCCAGCAGCAGTGCTGATTTACAATTTCTGAGGCTGTGGCCCATGGTTTGACCTAATTCATTAGTTCCTACCACCTGAGCTGGGGCAATTTAAGCAGAAATGTCTGCCCATCAGGGTAACCTCAGAACATCATTAAAGCAGTTTGATTCCAACTAACCTCTTTTTTTTTTTTTTTTTTTACTTCATTGTATGTTCTCCTTGATTATTGCAGAGATGAAGCTGCTTCCAAAGTCTTATAGTTGTCATTGCTTATCTGTCTTTGCCAGAGTTGTGGTCACTCAGCTCCAGTTCCGACTCCAGTCCTACAGATCAGAGCTGGCTCTTGCAGTCCAAAATCATGTATGTATCATAGAATAGTTTGGTTTGGAAGAGACCTTAAAGATATTTATTTCCACCCCTCTTGCCACGGGCAGGGACACTTTACAATAGATGAGATTACTCCAACCCCATCCAACGTGGACTTGAAAACTTCCAGGGAAGGGGCAGCCTCAGCTTCCCTGGGCAGTGCCCAGTTCCAGTGCCTCCCCAGCCCCACAGGGAACAAACTGAACAAGTGAAACTCTCCATGCTTGTTCTGCAGCAATTGTGTGCATTCAGATCTTTGCATGATCAGGCTGATCACTCACATTATCAGTCTTATTTAACAAAGTTCTCTCTTGTATGTAATTTCCATGCTGCTTCTCTGGATGTTATATAGAGAAACATGAAGGCAAATTCAGCTTGTCTGCATTTTCACCTCAGATAACAATGGTATGATTTTTTCCAAACCAGTTGAAGAAACCAACTCTAAAATTCTGACCTGCCCTGGGGGAGCAGGGTTATTCTGAACAGGTTTTGTCCTTGTGCTTTCTTATCCAACCTGTCTTTCTTCCTAAGAAACCCTGTTCCTTTCAACAGCCCATCTTCCTGAAAACACCTAAAACATTAAGCAAAGCTAAGGCAAGAGATGTGCTCTGTTTTCTCTGCAGAAGGGACAGGGGCATAAGTAAGGGCTAATTACCAAAAACTTTTCCAGCTGATTCCATTAGTATATGCACAGACAGGTGGTGCTAAAATTATTCTGTACGGTTTGGTCACACTTATTTGCAGGCTGTGACATATATAAACTGTTTTAAATTCTCTGTGGTTTGCAATGTCTTGGGCAGACTTTCAGAATGCTCAGGACAGCATTTGCCACTCTTCTTAACTTCTATCTCAGCTTCATTTGCCTGATGGATGTTTCTGTGACATTGGCAGCAGTGACACCCCCGTGCCAGAGGGAAGGTCTGGGTGGTGAGGCAGCATCCCACAGGCTCAGACCTCCTTCAGGCAGGGAATAAGGTTTACAGTAGGGGAGGCCTCCAATGCTAAAAGTGAAAAACTCTCCCAAGGTTTTGGGCAGCTTGGAAAAACACACTAGGAATCACAGTCCTTTAATATAAGTCTCCTGTCTAACCTCATGCAGATTGGCAGCAAGGCTGTGATTTTCATTTCAGTTTCTCTGGTAAGTAGTAGAGTAGCTTTGCATTTCCATTAATTTAAAGCTGTCTCTAGATGGCTTCAGAGAGCAAAGAGAACTCATCACTGTGGGAACGGCTGTGCGCTAGGAAGGTGCTGTAACTCATGGGCAGCTTTCCATCCCTGTGGATAAGATCTGGGCACCAGCACATTGCCTGTCTTCCTTAATTAGCTGAGAGAAGACCAGGCAGAGCCCTGCGCTCCCTGCTCACTGGCTGCTGACGAGGCCTGGAGCAAATTCCTGTACTAAAAGCACTTAAAAATGGAACAGAGGTGATGAAAACGTGGTTTGTTCACTGTGAATATCCAGCTGGGATAGTTGGAATAACTGCAAGGGAAGAGTTGCCTTTGCAAATCATGTGCCTGATTTACTGGTTAAGTAGTTTTTCAGTCCTCCCTGTTTAGTCAACAAGGACATTAAGATGTCCAGAAATAAAAGTGGAATGATTGGTTCCCAGTATTACTCTTAATGGTCACAAATCCAGTGTTTCAGATTTTTTGCTCAGCACTTAGCAAGTAGAGTCCATCAGGCTTCATTTAAATAGATGATCTCCTATTGCAGAGTTGTACCTGATTCCATGCTTTCCTTTATTGGTCACTAGATCTTTTCTATCTCACATTAAATTATGTTTACCTTAAAACTGATCTGTAGATATGCCTGAAACAGCACCTAATGTGAACATGAAGCCAGTGTTCTCAATGCATAGGGCAAGTCTTGTGAAAACTTTTTTGCAGCTGAAAGTCTTGAACCATTCACTGAAATAAGACAACTATTTGATTTCAACAAAATGGATTTTGTTGTCAATAAAACCACTGATAAACACTTGAGTTGGATTTGGGGCTTCTGAGTATATATATATGTAAAGCTACATACACAAACTTTCTTTTAGATCACAGAAATGAATGCTCCAACTTAAAGTTTATTCATCTAAATAGCTGGAGAAAATATCCACTTAAATCACATAGTCTAAACACATTGAAGTAGGGGGGGGGAAGGTGTTCATTTTTTCACCTGTGTTTATTTTTTCACCAGTAAAAACAAATAAAAAGAGAAGAAAAATAATCATAGTGCCTATGACAAAGATTGTGTTTCAAGGCGTGTGCAATGTGTACCACGATTACTTTAACTGCAAATGGAAGACGCTTTTAGACTGAATGTGGTTGAAAGGAAATATCCTTAGAAAAACTGTCACGCAGAATCCCAGGAAATGTTTTGGTTCAATATGTTTGGCCTCCATTTTTGTGGAGCTGTACATTCCTGTCCATGGTTCTAAAGGATAAAAAAAGAACTTATTTCAGAATCAATCTGTATTTTGACTCGTTTTTATACTCCCCGCACCCAGGCTGGTTTGGCATACGTGTCAGTGAAGCTGAACAGTGTCATTTTTCTATTTAGTGCCACAAGTGAGTTTTATGGTGCTCCTGAATTCAGTCCTTTTCCCCTGCTCAAGAGGTGTTCCTGCTGTCTCCAGCCATCTCTTGCTCAAAGCAGAGGTTTCATTTGTTCTCGGAGCCACAAAGAGAGTTGAGACCGACCCATCAGAAGACACCAGCTCTCTCCATTCAGCCTCACTGGTGGGAGGATCAGCGGGGGTTGGAGTTGGAGACAACAAGGGACAGGGATCTCCAACATCTCAGCACAGAGAGGCACCTGCCTGGAAAGCCCAAGCCTTCTGCTGCTGAAATCAGTCCTTCCAGGCTTCCCTGCAACCCTGTCAGCTTTGGGCTGAATGAACCAGGTAGAAAGGCTGAACTAGCCAAAATAACACATTCACCAGGAGGATCAACTGAGAAGAGAGGCAGAGATGGCACCATCTTTCATTCTGGAGCCCCAACAAAAAAGAAAAGCACATTTCGTTGCCAAATGGCTTCTTACCTGAACACAGTGAAGGGATTACAGCAGCAGCTGTGGGGATGGGGCAGAATTTCAGTGTCTCACACCCAGCCAGGGGCTGCCACAGCGCATAGGGTGCCCACCCCTCCTCACAGCCCCACATGCCACTTGGCATGGATGTCCCTCCCTTCCCCTTGTGCCCAGGGTCATATTTTCAAGCACATCCCCATAGATTTGTGCTGAACCACTCCACGATGAGCTTATTCATCATCCCCAAGGAGGTTTTCTGCTCGAGTGCTTCCAAAATGTGTCTCTGGTGATGCCAGGGACCCCTCAGCAATGTCCCAAGTCTCTGTGGGTCCCTGACACCATCAGCTCTGCCCACGCTGTGCTGAGCACCCTGAACCCAGGCAAGGGAAGGAGGCTGCAGGGTTGTGGGTGCTCCACTCCAGCTCAGTCCAGCTCCCCCACCACTCCTGGATGCTGTCTTGCAGATCCCCACATTCCTGCTGTACTTGGGCTTTTTCTGTTGGCTTTTTTTAAAATTTTTCTCTGTGGTTCAGAATAGCTCTTTGGATCTGATACTTGGCTCCTGCTTATGCATGGTTTTTGCTTGCAATCTGCCTTACTTGAGCAGTGTTAGTCCAAATGCTTTTGAACACACTGATGTTACAAAATAGAAAAAAAGGAATCTTATTTTCAAAGCTGCTCTTCCAGGCACCTCATACCCTTGGGGCACAGGCACTTGGGTGAGTTTGATGTCGGGCTAAGGAGGAGACTTCTCCTTTTGCTTGGGGCTCTGGGCAGATTTGGGTGGTTGTATAATGCTGCCCCAGATAAGGCTCCCACCCACAGGCAGCCCATGCCTGTGTTGGTTTGAGCTGTTCACCTGGTTTGCAGTCACAGCTGTAACCACTGAGGATAGCCTTTGTCTCCCCACCTTTCAGGTTTCTTCTCCTGGTGTGCCTGCACCAGAAGGGTCCTGTCTTGCTGGGAGGAGGCAGCTCTGGAGGTATGGTTGTGGTAGGAGGCTTTTTCCTAAATGTGATTTTTTTGGAGGCATTTGGGATTGTTTGTTTGTTTGTTTTCTCCCTTTGGTTGTGCTGAATATTTCCTGGAGTAGGTATTTTATTGACTCTATGGCATAGTAATTGAGTTTATTAGACTGAGTAGGGATTAAGGTATTTACTCCATTTAGAGTTATGGTTGATTTTTTTTTTTTTTTTAATGTACATGCTTGGTAAGAGAAAATCTCCTTAGACCTCCCCTAAACACAAGGGTAAGATTTTTCTTTGCTCCTTTCCAGAATGCAAAAATCTGATGCTTATTTAGAGTATGGTTTGTGTCATGATAGGTAATTGCATACTGTCCAACCATCCCATAAAATGTCCTGTGTGCAGAGGAACTCTGTGAACTTTCAAGGGTGCAACTTCAAATATAACAAATAAGAATGTAATGACAGTAGCTCATAAAATTCCTGTTAAGAGTCATGTTTGATAGTTACTTAGCATTTCACGATTTTGTGGTATGCCCTTTGCCAAAGACATATTAATTGTGAGTGTTTCCTGAAGCAAGGCTGCAGCAGGTATCACACAGCTTCAGGAACGCCTTGTGATGACCTGTACCCTAACACCTGAAACCACTTTGTTTAGGCAGTCATCTGCAGAGCAAGAACTTTCCTCAAATCACTTAAATATTTTTAATTCATACCCTTCACAGATCTATAGCAAGCTGTTAAAAATGCCTACAGGTTTGTCTCAAGCTATAGTTAAAGTTATGTCTATTGCTAGCAGGCAGCTCTGCAGTTGCTGACTAGCAAAATGCTCATAGGAATGTCATGGGTACTGTGTGAAATAAAAATAAGTCTTACTGTAAGTATCTTTTTTGCCAGAACTTGCACAAGCAGGTCACAGTGCCTGCTTATTTACCGAATGTCTCTGCTCCAGCACAGCTGAAGCAAAGATGATGGTGAAGCTAATTTGTTTCAGGTGCTCTCCCCCACCAAAAAAGTGTTTGCTACCAATTTAATACTGCTTAAAATAGTGCAGTTATGTCTATAGGTTCTGGATGAGCTTTTTTTAACCTTAAGTCAAAGAGCTTGTTTCTCTTTACTTTTTCTCCTTAAGTACAGTGAGAGATTAGAGGTGGGCAGCTAGCAAAAGAGCAGGCACTCTTTGGGTTTACCCTCTTTTTGGTTGTATCTTTGTTATTTATAAGCATTGTTGCAATAAGATTTACTGAGATGCAAAGAAGAGGCTGGCATTTTGGGAGGCTCTGGCAGTGGACAGCAGAGGAATTTGAAGGAAGGCAAGGCCTGGGGAAAGGGTGGGTCTCACTTAAGATCAAGACATATTTTGGGATATCTGTGTGCCAAGGATTTGGAGGACAAGATCTGTGAACCTGCTCCATATTCAGATGAGCATAAGCCAGATGGACAGTTCCAGGTCAGTAAAAGGGGAGCTGATTGCAGAACTAGGTGGGAGTATCTTCTCTGAGAATAAGACTTCTTGATAACTATCTACCAGAAAAAGGGGTGGCTCCAAGTATAAATTTCTACTCAGCATGATCACCTGAGAGCAAAACCAGAGAGGGATTATTTGCAGGTGAAGCCTGTGATTAGCGGTGCCATAGTGTTCTTGACCCACAGCTGTACCCCCTCACTCTTCAGACTGACAGGTGGCTTGGGCTAGGAATGATGGGTGAAGTGGATTGAATAATCCAATGGAAAGATGTTTTCCAGCAGAGCTGATTTATTTGCAAAGAAACTAGAGGAGGGAAGGAAGGAAAAAAGCTGTTCAGTTTGAGAGTTTAGGCTAGTTATTTTACTTGCTTTGTTTCTCCTGAAGTCAGAACAGAGAAGGCAACAGGGTTCGAATTTTAGGAACTAACTTAGACTAAACTTTTAAAACTAATTCCTGTAGCCTGGGTTGGTGCTGATTCTCCCATCAGACCGGGTCCTGCAGGCATGCATGTGCCTGTCATGCTGCACTCTGCATCTCTCTCTTGCAACAGTCTCTTCCCATTACTTCTCTTATTTCAGAACATGTTCCAATGCAGTGGACCTGAGCTGATGGGAATAGAGAAAACATGGCTTTTCCCCAACAGATAATACAAATCCCTACAGCTGCAGCATGTCCCCTGCCTTCTCTTTGGTGTCCTACTCGAAGCTGCCAGTTGTCCTTCTCAGGGCTTCTCCTGTGGCATCTCATGCTCTAGTTCTTTTTCTGTCATGCTTGATAGGTTACTGCTGTTTTTTCTAAAAATAGACCTGCTATTCTAGGTTGTGATTTATACCAGGAATAACAGCTATGACAGCTATTCAGAACTGTCTTTCTTTAAAATAAAAAGACAGTTGTGGGTTTGGCCAAGTCTTCGGGAAATCTAGTGCTTTTTGATTGCTTTTCCTAACAGTCTGCATTTTACCATTGGCTGTAACAGTTTCTTGACCCCAACTCTGTAGAGTATGTCTTGCTCTGGAATATTTCTTAGTTTGAATTGAACAGCATTTATAAATTTACTGCTGATAATTTTTACTGTAAATGTAGACCAGCAAGGTATAGATACATAACTTTTGATTTCATGTCAAATGAACTTTTTATTCCTATCTAGTTAATTAAGCCAATGTAGTTTAAATTCTCTAGCATAGAGCTTTTTCTCTCCATGAATTGAATGGATTAACCTTCCTTAGAAAGCTACCACTAATTATATTGCTGTATTGGGCTATTAATTCCTTTCTTCAATTAGTTACTATTTTTATATGGCCACAGTGACCTGAAGTAATTACAACCCCAGTTTTACTTGAAACCTTTCAGTTTAGTGCTCTTCTGATGAAATTTACCGCTTCTACTAATGTCTTACAAATACTGGGAAGGAATAAGAGTGCACAGAGAATTTCAATCAGCACAATCAGAGCCATAGCTCTGGATACCCTAACATAAAAGTACTCCTTTTTTCCCCTAGATTCTCACTGAGGTGATCACATGCATGTTTGAGAAGAGGAAGCAAGCGTTCCCTATTAGCATCTGCATTTCTTTTGTGTACTAGAAATACTTTATTTTATCTAGTTGAAGATGGTGGAAAAACAAGATTATGATTTACTGTACGTTTGAAATCTGAGATTGCCAAGAGTCCAAAATTCCCAATGCCAAAGGCTGAATTTCTCTTTCTTGTGGTTAGAAGTGTAAAATGTTGGGCTGCTGTTGTGTGCAAGAAGAGGTGTTAGCTGTATACTTGCTGATTAGCTAACACCTGATATTTTAGGTGGGCAAAGCCTCCTTCAATCCATTTCTGTGAAATTAAATGGGGAGAACTTAAAGGGGTTTGTCACCAGAGAGGAAAACTTCTCACCTGAGTTTCATGAAAGATGCATCATGAAGCCAAACAGGAGTGAATTTCATGATTTATGGATTAAATATCACTTTAATCAAGAAGACATTTTAAGTAGCCAGCTTAATCATTGTCATCAACTTCATCAGGGTGATTGAAACCATCATTACTTTAGCAACTGATTAGCAAGAGCTGGATGTGGTCTTTCTACTAATGCTGGAGCTGCTCATTAGAAAGGTGTCAGAGGTCCCTGACAGTCTCTGCATGATCTGCCCTGGCACTTTTGCTGTATTTAGCTGGAGAGTATGTGGGTTTTTCCTTGGATTAAAATTTCTGTGCGACTCAAAATAATTACTATTTTGTATTACAAATACATAAGTATTTGCATAAAACTCATTGATAAAAGCAGAAGAGTGCAGAAGTCTGATAGCTGGTCATTAGTTTGTCCATGATTATAAAACCTAAGAAACAATTTAAACACAGTTTTAAAAATAAAATCTTAAAGAAAGGGTTGGAGGTTTCTGAAGGAAAAAAAAATGCATCTAAACAATGCAAAATCCCAAAGCAATGCATGGTGGAGTGGAGAGGTGGTTGATTTGTGCTCTGAAAGAAAAGCAATATTGCGCAAGGTTACCAAAATGAGAGTCAGTTTGGAAGTCAATGTGTAAGCTTCTCTGTCTGGAATAAGAAGATAAAAAGAAACATGATTCATGTGTAGCATACCCCTGGGGTATTTGGGGCAGGTAAAGGGGGGGGAGAAAAACCGAATTATTCTGTGAAGTACTCTAGAATAGGCCATTTAAGATACAAGCAGTGAAGTCTTAAGAAGGCTTCAGGAGCATAAAAATGAGTCTGAAAAGCAACTAAAATAACCATAAACTATATAGGAAGTTACCTGTAAAGGTGATGAATCCAGCCAGCCAGAGACTTTGGGTGGGGGTGCTTTCTGCCAAACTGAAGATAAATTATGCCTGGTTAGGAAAGCAGCCCTCTTGCTCTAGTTTTCAGGTTATTTTCTTTTCTTTTTTCCTCCCCCAAAAAAGTCTTATTTTTAACTTCACAATGCTGGCCAAGAACTAGGAACTTGATCAAAGACACAGGTACTAGCAGTTTTATCAGTCATCTTGAAGAAATTTATAACTTATTAGTCAAATTATCCAGGTTTTGCCTTGGAGTCTTGACAGGAGTTAGCAATTGGCCTGACATTATTATAGCAAAACCTAAATAAACATTTTCCTAAAATACTTCCCTGCACATGGAGGAAATTGAGCAGCTCTCAGCTGAATGTGAGTGAGATTGGAAGACCTGTAATCCAAGCGTGGTGATTTTTGACAAAGACTAGTGATACACCTCATCTGTATTCAGATGGAGAATGGGGAAAGGAAGCCAAGGATGTTTTTTGTCATTTTGCAATAACCACTGTGGGAAGGCAATCATTCCCAGCCCCAGCAGTCCCAAAGAAGCAGCAACCACAAGTAACAAAGACAGCCCTCAGCAATACACAAAACAATGTGAAGGGACACAGAATTTCAATTTCATTTCAGAATGTATGGAAAAACATTACTTCGAAACTAAAGAAAACCTTTTCTTTAACTTTGTCTTACAAACTGAGCTTAATAACAGACTGGGCTGAGAGGAAAGTGTTGTGGAAAGGAGAGTTTAATGAATGTGGGGAAAGCAAAGATAAAGGGGTTAGAAGGGTTTTTGGACAAGGGGACAAGAAATGGCTCCTGTGCCTTATTTTTTGTATTGAAAATCATGTTCTTGTCATCTTGCAAGATGTGGGAGACCACCTGAGACCAAGACATGTACTGATTTAGCAGCCATAATCTCTTTCCTTTGTGGAGCTGGAACACTTGTGTTAATCCTGATCAGCTTTCTGTGAAAGGCATTTTCCCAGCTGTGATGGCATCTTAGCAGTACCAAATCTTCCAGGGCTTTTCTGTCTCTTTGGTGCCATATGTATTGGTTGCTGAGCTCTTGAGTACTTGTTTTCATTATTAGTGGGATATTTCCCAGAGTATTGGGTTCTTCAGATTCACACAAGTGGCTTGCCAGCTGTTAAAATATTTTGTTGCATTGAGAAGAGCTCCTCCAAATCAGAGCAGTATTCTCTGCCATCACAGGGTACATGGAGATGATATTTTGGAGCCTGAAGTTAGCAGAGGGGATTTCATCAGGCTTCCTGCACTAGTACAGGTCCCTGTCTTTGGTGCACAGAGAGCTGAGCTGTCTCCCCACCTCTGTGCCCCTCTGAGTGAGCAGGGCTGGTGAAGGCAGCGTGGCAGCAGTGCTGCCAGCACCCTCCGAGGCTGTGCGGTGTCCCTGTGTACCTGGCTCCTATCCTGGCCCTGCTGTCACAGCAGCTGCTGCAGCAGAGCCCCGTCTGAATCAGGCTTGCTACTGCTCACGTGTGTAGGAGAGACTGAATCAAGTTCCGTTTTATTCTTTGGGCTGATGTGCTTTAGCATCAGAGGAGTGCTCCTGCTGTGGCTGCTGTTTCAAAACACATACTAGAATTTGTCTATTACTCCCTATTACTGATAGCCTGTCTCTCTTGCTTTACTTTTGTTTCAGACCCTGCAGGTGGGCTTTGCCCCTCCTTCCACTGGGGTGTTGCTATCCGTGTTGCTTAGAAGGAGCATTTGGTACCATTGACAGGCTTTTTATGGTGGCACCATTGTTCTGAGCGCGTGTTCCGGAGTGTCTGCGTGCTCGGCAGTTGCTGAGGCAGCAGCACCTGTGCCCTTCTGGAGAGAGCAGGGCCGAGCTGCAGGGATGGGCTGTGTGGGGCTGGCAGCCAGGCTTGGCCGAGCCCCGCGGCTGCCTCTGTGTCCTGAAATGAGCAGCGCAGGCTTCTGCTCCATGCGGGAGGACAATGAAACCTTCTAAATGTAGCAAATAACTGTGGCAGCAGGCTGCAGGCGTGCCAGAAGCTGCAGCGAAGCACACCTGATGGCTCCTGGCCTTGTCAGCAGTAACCAACCTTGTGTGTGCCGTGACAGCAGCTCCCAGCCCTGGTGCTGAGGGCCGGCCTGTGCCAGCAGCCAGGCTGGCCTCTCGTCAGCCAGAAGCTGCGCTCGGGGATTGCCCTGCACCTTGTGCGTGGGAGCCGGTGCCTGCTAAAAGAGTGCTGTGGAGGGAGCTTCCCGTAGAGCAAGGTAGCTCCTAATGCTGTTTCCGCTATTTCTGCGGCAGCGCAGTCACCAAATTAGTGGCTGTGGGCAAGATTGAGGAGGACAAGTACAGGGCGGGTCAGCCAGATTGCTGAGGCAAACAGCGTTTCGAGCCAAGGGAGAGCGTTGTTGTGCTGTTGTGTCTGTACCTGAAGAAAGAACTCACTTGTTGCTATAATGAGAATTGCTGAACTTCTCTGCTTCTGCCTTAATCATATTTTCCTACCATGCTTCCTTCTGGATTTCTTTATTACTACCGTTTCAGGTGATCTAATTTTGTGGTCAAAATGAGCAGATGGAGAGGGACATGCTATTCCCTAGCATGTTCTAAACAACATCAGCCCAGTGAGTTTAGGCACCAGTGCAAATAGTGAAGCAAGAATCATAAACAATTGTTGTATCAGACACAAATGATGAGTCTCAGCCTGTTAATAGAGTAACCTGCCACAAACATGGCAGAATTTCAGAAAGTTCTTGCATATGCTCTCTTGTTAACCTGCCTAAAGAATAGGAGTATTTACTTCTACAGGTTGCTGTGGAAAAAGATGCTGCATTTTTAACAGGAGTACTTTTGTAGATGCTAAAATAACTGAAACCTTTGAAAGCAAATCTGCTGTTGACTGTAATAAAAATCAACTGTGTATGTGTGAAATAGGAGTCCCCAAGACATATATACATCATTCTGCCAAATTAAAGTTGTTTGGGTAAGGACTGCCAAGATGCTGTGAAGTGATCTGGTTTTGGTCACTTTTAACATCACTTATATTAAGTACTTATGTCTTAGAAGTATAAACACCTGTTAAGTCATCCTTTTTTCTAAGATTAAGGAAAGAAGTCTATGCCACAATTTCAGGAAATAGGGCTGAGGAGGGACAATAGGAAGCCCAAGTAAAATCAGGACTTTGGATGGGTTCTTGTCAAACTTCCCTTCAAAGCTAGTGCAAATTTCCCTGGACAACCCCTTCTACTCACTTCATATTCTAACCCGTTAAAGCTTTTGCTGCAAGACCTAATTTGGTTTTTCCTCCTTTGACATGCCAAGAGGTTCTCCATTTTCCACTTTGTCTGTGAGTATTTGAGGACTGTTATAAATCTCTCTCCTCAGGTGTTTTTTTCTGCCCTCACCACTCCCTTCCATCAAGGAAGACCTCAACCAGTGTCTCCCCCAGTTACAACAATGAAAACTTGATAATTACCTCGTACTGTTTTACTATTCAGCCTTCATGTTGCAGTGGTTTCATTTAGCCCATATTTTCTGTGTTTTATCAGACAGAGTATCAAAAATCTTTATTATAATCAGAGTATGTGCTGTGCTGGGGCTTTCCTGCCTATGAGGCCACTTCTCTTTTTTGGGGTGGAAATTGGACTGCTACAAGTTAGTATTTGACAAATCCATGTTGATTGTTAGTACCTGCAGAGACTTGTAAAACTTAACCCAAATGAATTGAATAAATGAATTCAAGAGCAGAAATACCTTGATTTCCTTCTGTGTTTCCACAAATAGTTTCTGCCTTCTGGTATCCTTTAAGAAAAGAGGCTTACTGGTTAGCCCAGACCTCTTCCTTCTGCCCACCCTCACTTATTTTTCAGGGGCACTCTGCTTGAGCTTTTTCAGTGATTCCAGCCCACTGGTGAGCTCTTAAAGGTGATGTGTAACTGTTTCAAGAGAAACTGGCTGGAGCAATGTCTTCTAAGGCAAATTCCACAATGCCCAAGGGAAGCATTTGCAAAGGCAGGGATACAGAAGCAAGAGTGCCCAAACACAAGTTTGGAGGCTCCTGACAGGCAGAGACCCAAGCAGAAATCTGCCAGATCAAATGGAGGATGCTAGCCTTGAGAAAGATCCCCCCCGGTGTGCTCCAATAAACCATGTAGCTCTATTTTATTTACAGAGCAAAGGAAATAAAGCAGTTCTCTTGCATGCTGGCAGGTGTGAGGGATCAGTTTTGGGCCAGCACTGAGGATGCTCCCCCTGCCCAGGCAGACACTTCCAGTGCCCGATGTACCCCAGGCTTTGATGTTTGAAATTTGTGTGCTCTGCTGAAACCACACACAAACTCCAGGCAGTGTTGTGAGCAACACAGTGCTTGAATTTTGAACAGAATAATATAAAGTATGGGGTTTGTGGACTTCAAAGAACACATACACTAAACCACAATGATATTACATGTGTATTTTAAAAGCATATTTCCATGGATACCCAACAAAAATTATCCCGAATTAATGTTCTTGGAATTCATATTTTGGATGTCCTCTGTGGGAGTTCCAGCTAGGAAAAATAGAGTTTTAATTAATTTTTAATGTGGCTACTGCTCTTCAGCAGTTCAAGGTTATTGATTTATTAGACATTTTAAATGTTTAAATACAATTATTGACTGAACAGAAGCCTGAGCAGTGTCATCCATAGATTTTCATAATTAACAGTATGGCAAAATGAAGGTCCAAGAAACAAATTTTTGTATCTCATGATATCTAACATGTAGGACATGTTAACCTTAATACACATTTCCTATTTTTTTGATGTATTTTCTTTATTTTTACTACAATAGGTTTAGGAAAAACAATAACAATAAAAAAGACTCAACTTGTGTCATCACCAGTGATGTTGCACACTGGAGATTTTAACTATATGGATGCTATATATACTTCCCTATGGAAATGGCAAGCTGGGAAGAGACAACTGTTCCTATCAGGACCATAGCTAGAATGGATATGAATGATTGCCTCTTCTACTTGATTCAGTAGGAAATCACTGAGTCACACTGCTGAAGAATAGTCTTACCCTTCCAGTTAGTAATCAAAGCAAAGCCTGAATGCTTCTGAAAACCAGGATAGACTTTAGGTTACTTGACTGAATGGTTTTCCATTCAAAGTTTGTCTTTTGGTAGTCAATAGAAAATTTGCTGTGGTGCTAATTAATTGTTTAATCAGACTTCTACAACTCACCACACAGAAAATAGCACCCCTGCACCCAAGGAATAGAGCCTCAAAGATTTGACTGAATTTTTCAAAGCATGTCGATGTTGAAGCCCCAAGGATGGGGTTTGATCAGGTGTGCTTTTAGCATCCTGTTAGTCCACAGTGGGGTTGTACTCACTGATTTCCTCTAAACATTTTGAGTGGCCAGAGCCCAATGAAAATGTTACTTTTCCCAAGAAGTGATAGCTTTCCAGAAAGCTTAGATAGTTGGGTTTTTTTCATAGGACTGTAAGGAGACTGTAAGTGAAACACTGCAGCTCAGGAATGTGTACAGGTTATATCTCAGGCTGCAGAGAAAGGCTGCTGGGATTGCTGAAACTCCAGGAGATATACAGATTCAGAGATTCAGTTTTCACAGCAGAAGTTCCTCCTGCCCCCACTGCTCCTCCTGGGAAGCTCTCCAGCCCCAGGATTGCACTTAGTGCCTACTGGAAAAAATTGCACGAGAGAATCTTGGAGAACAGGGAAAGCGAAATCAGGAAATAGAGGCAAGGAACAGGAGAAAAAAGTAAAGAAAATGCACAGAAAAGTTAAAACACAGTAAAATTGGCCGCTATATAGTTTCTTCAATAGTTGGATCATTTCAGCAGTTTGGCAGTTGAGTTGTTTTTCTACTGAAAGTGGTAGCAAAGAGTTGTATTAAAAGTGGTGGCAATGCTTTAATTTGCTCTTAATTAAACCTTACTGCATTCTATTTCACTTTCAAATTTTCCTGTTTATGGGTGATTTGCAATTCATACTTACAATTCATGCTTAAATTGCTGTTCATGCATGTACTTTCCATGGTTGCTAACAAAAATTCAACTCTGATTTGGTAGCACTACTTTTAAGAAAGGCCCAGGAAAAGTGCATGGTATGTTTGCATGTTATGGATTATATATAAATAAGGGAAAGCATTAATTTTAAAAGGAGGAAAACCCATTTGATGTCACATTTTGAAGATCAATGTTTTCATTTAAACACTACAGTGACAAAAAATGCAGGGTAGAGTTGGTTGGCTGGGTTTTTTTGTTGCTTTTGCTTTGGTTTGGATTTTTGGTTTGATTTGTGGTGGGGGTTTTTTGTTGGTTTTTGTTTTGTTTTTGGTGTTTTGTGTACATGTGCAGTGTTGTTTGGTATATATCAACTAAACGGAGAGGAAAAGCCACCTGGGGAAACCTTGGCAGATTCTGGCTGGAGGCCGATTTCAAACATTTTATGACTGCAAATTTGTTGCAGAGAATCAAAGAAACGGTAGGCAGAGCATCCAGAAGCAGAATAAACTAACCTCTCTCAAATTCCATCAGGAGAACCAGTACAGTGAGGGAAAAGAAAAGCCAGGGAAGTTTTCCTTCCCTTTGAAGCTTTTCTAGAATGAAACTTTTTAATGATGGGTGTCTGCAACCTCTTCCAGGCGATAATGAGTGTACAACCCCCAGGCTTTCAAGGCAGAGAAGATGGAGCCTAAACAAGAATAAGCTCAGGGTGCCACTTGCACTGAAGTTGTCTGTCAGGATTCCCCTGGGATGTGAGCTACAGTTTGTGTGGATAATGCTGAAGGGAACATTTGAAACTTGAGGTGGGTGTGTGTGTAGTGTTTGTTCTCTGAGCACTGAAATCTGGAGTGACTCCAGCAGTGGAAATGCAGAATCCTCCCTTCTGCAGCAGGCAGGGACAAAATGGCACAACAAAGAGCAAGGCTATGAATACTTGTGCAAATGTAGAGAGGGGCACTTCAGTGAAAATATGCAGGAAAAATGAATAGTTTAGTAAAAGCTGCTTTTTCGTCCCCCTTGTAGAAAAATGTGCTTAGTAATAGGTTCATTTTGACTTCTAAAGGAATTTCTGTCAAATACAATTATCAGGGAAGACTACAACTGCAAAGGTATCAAAGCTATGTTTGCAGAAATCAGGCTTCAGAGCACTTTGAGATGGAAGATATTTTTTGAATTTCTTTACATGCCATCTTATGTTTCTTTTCTTTATGAATTTTCCAACTGTGGTACATGCTGTCTGTTTAAAGATGAGAATTCTCCAGCAGTTTTCTTTTTTAAAAAAGTCTTTGGCAGCTGCATTATATTTATTTTATTTTTTATCTTCACCACTTGAAAAGAAAGGCAGAAAAGTGAAACAAAGCACAGAAATAAAGCAGTCTGTCACACTGAAAACCTCTGAAACATAAATAATAAACTTTATTTACTAGGTAATTCTCCTTGATACTCTTGTTTATCATATTTTCAACAGCTCTTGCTTAAGTGTTGCCTAAGTACAAAAAATCTCTTGATATTGTTAAACTGAAAGGAGCATCACATTTGTATTAACAGACATTCAGGTTTAAAAGCATGTCAAAAATATTTTGAATGCATTTGGAAAAGCAAATGCATTTTTTCCAGGTGTCTGAAAACTAATTTCATGTTATTTTCTGGGTAAGACCAGGATGCTATCAAGAAATGCCTATTATTTGCTACTTTTACTTTTTTCATTGACTGTATATTCCATGTTGAAGGTATCCTTTCTGTTCATTTGGCATCAGAGATCCAATTTCAGTAGCCACTCTATACATCAATCTCTTATCTCTGTTAACTCACCACAGCCATGACTCCTGGTTTATGAACTGAGCATTATTTTAAGCACATTTGAAGGAGGAAAAAGAGATATTAAATTGATTTCTGTCCCATTTTTTGACTACTCCGTGCCCACAATTCAAACGTGCACTGCATAATCTCGTGAAAATTAAATGTCATCATTTGACTGTAAGAGGAATGACTCACTGAATTCAAATTACAAAGAACTCTGAACTGCTTTCAGCTGTTCTCTGTGGGTCACCATTCTAATGATGAGGCAATTCTTCAGGTGTGTTGTGAGAGGGAGCAGAGAAGGTGGATTGTGTTTGCAGGAAAGCAGGGACGCATGGTGTCACAGAGCTGCAGTCACAATGTCTTCGCCACTGCTGTGCCAGGGAAATGCTGTTCGGATTATTTCAGGGGAGCCATGTCATGTTTGCTGCAAGGGCTGGAAGCAGGAGCTCGGAGCTATTCCCATTATGTAACCTTTTCCTGGTGGAAATAGCAAGTCACAATGCTGTTGTCCCCTTTCCCAGCTCTCCTGTGCTCCCCAGTGCTGTCAGCCCTCCTGGTGCCTGTGTGGAATCCAGGGGGATCTGGTCAGGGCTGTGAACCTGCAGAGGAGGAGGAACCACCCCCATCCCCAGTGCAGGATGCTCCCTCCATAACCAGAGCAGTGAGCAGAGGATTTCTCCACCCATGACTTAATATTGAATTAATTTTGAACAGAGCAGCTATTATCCTGATGCTGTATTTAATGGTTTATGAGTTATATTCTTTTTCTTTGGAGGGGGGAAAAAAGTCTCTAAATGTCCACAAGCATCAAATTATTTTCTCCTCTGAAATCAAGTGTGATTTGCTGAGGCTCAAAGCTGCAGTGGGATGGCTTTTTCCTCCATCAGGCAAAACCTCCGCCATGTATTTTGTAGTGCCAGTTCAGCGATACAAGTAAAGAGGACACATGACAGAGTATGAGGCAGAATCTATTGCTCATACTTCAGGGTGTAAATCAGTCAAAGATAGCTTCAGGTGAGAAAGAAATCTCTACTCTATATTTAATGCCTGGCTATAAATTTGAGGCCTCTGACTCCCTCTCATGCAGAAATATTGGCTAATGTGCTTTTGGTATATACAAATGTGCATTTGTCAGTTTGTTCTGCCCACAGTACAGACATTCACAAATTCGATCACAGATGAGGACTCCCTTCTCCTGAGATTTTTTCCAAGTACAGATTCACTTTAGAAGTCTGCAGAGGATACTGTGCCTGTGTAAAATAGCACCCAGGTGCCCATGGAGCAGCATTCTCCATAATCCAAAATTTCAGAAGATTGTTTCATAAGAAAAACAAATTCACAGTATGCAGTTTTCTGTCTCCTCACAGGCCAGTAACACCATAAATACGATGAGAAGGACTGTTAATAGCTAAAGTTGAGCTCAGGTCAGTTAATACATTTTCTAGGTAGTGCTTAAAACCACCTCTCCTGATTAATTTTCAGGCTTTGAAAGAACAGTACTCTGGAGCCCATATGAGCTATATGCAGAAGATTGCATGCCTCCTGAAAGGAGCTGCTCTTTCAAGAGGGTGAAAAGCACTGGAAGCCTCTAATTACAGCAGTGCAAACTGTCAGGTCTTCTGTAGTAGGCTATATTAAAATGTAGTTTGTGTTGATTCACTTTCAAGCCAAGATAACAACCTTACAGGAAACCAGGCTTTTACATCAATTAATTAAAAATTGATATGGCTCCAGTGCAGCCTAAATAAGGAGGCAGTGGCCCCTCATACTGCCAGGCACTCGAAACCTGCCCCGGAAAGCCAAGCAAAGGCCAAGTATCAGTCATTGCTAATTCCCTGCTGATGCTCCTGCAGGTAACTTGCAAATAAAATCCAAAGGCTATTTAATTTCACAGTCCCATAACAGCTTTATAATAAGGTATGTGCTTCTGTCATAATTTACTGGTTTAATTATATTATGTTGTTCAGGCAAAAAAAAAAAAAAGATAATAAAAACTCATAGAGGCATACTTCCCTTTAGTACTCAGCATTTTTAGGGCTGAGGGAACAGGATAGGAGGGACACAGAAAAAATCCCCCTAAATTTCACTGGCTTGAGCCAGAGCTCTGGGGTGGGTGAACCCAGGCAATCACTAAACACTTGGGCACCACACATGGCACTAAAAAGAACTTCCCTCACATGTGAAATTCCTACAGTATGAAGCAAAACAGTGGAATGAATAATGGATAACTTGTTCTGGGAAGCATCTTTATGATTTCAGAGCTGTAGCTTGGCAAGCTGCACCTCACTCCTTCAGGTCCCTCAGTCGGTGATGAGAGCAGGACAGCTCCACACCAGGCACTGACAGACTGGGTGGGTTTTTACATGGAGATCTGCTGCCCTCTCACCCCCCTGGTTCAGCACTGGGTAGAGCTAAAAAGTGGGTACAGCCTGAGGTGATGTGGCTGCTGCTGAAAAGCTCAAGCCCTTCTGGGATGTGCCAGCATTTCAGGAGCTTCCGTAGCTGTCCTGCTGCGTATGGACACCCCATAAACTGCAGCTGCATTCATGGTGTTGTGTAGATGCAAGGAGAAGGTTAACAATGGGAGAAATGGCTACTTAGTTCATTAATACTGTAGATGTTATTAAAAAAAGTAATTAAAACCCAGTTGGAACAGGCTGCAGGATTTACTAATCAACATGTCAGTTAATTTCCAAATGCCTCATATACACCTCGAGTTATTTTTGTCCAGCTGCTTCCTGCAGATGCAATTTGAACAGTCAGAAATAAAAGCAAATTACAGTGCCCCAGCATGCTACTGGCACTCTCCTCTGACTTAGGCAGGTATCTTCTAAAGGCATGTACACAAGACTGGTGGAGAGGGATCAACCAGTGTAGATATGGGGAGATATTCGGTAGCTTCTTGCTAAAACTAAGAAAATCCTTGCCTGTGAACCACACACAGCATTGTTTCCTTTGTAAACTGATATAGTAAAAATTTGAAGATTAGTGCTGAAGATCGTTTATTTGTAATTGCAGTGAGGGTTCCTAACCAATATTCAGCTATGATATTCAAAAACTGCTTAACCCTACTGTTGATAGGATTTCTGCATATGAAAAGTTAAGCATATTCCCCCACATACTAGAACGGTTTCCCTACGTTGGAGGCTCCCCTCTAAGTGTGTCTGAGCACAGGAATTGTTCCCCCTGTGTGCAGTTATGCCTCAGAGATGGCATCCCCGTGAGATGGGCCTGGGTTCTGTTTCATGGCTGGATTAGGAAGAGAAAAGGTGGGTTAACAAATCACAGCAGTGATCAGGATCACAATAAGGAGCTTAAATAATGAGGAATTAAAAAGATAATGAGCCTTATAAGTCTCATTAAGACTCACTAAAGATACTACCTGTGATGCTCTAGAGTGAGGCCAAAGGAGCACATTTTTCAGGCAATTTGGGTTCAGCAGCTCCTTGTGCTCTCCTCTTGGCCGATGTTGCCACTGCCTGTGCCAGCTGAGCTGGGGGAGGGCTGGGCTCCCTGTCCTCCCCAGCTCTGTTGTGTTTGCCAGCTGCTCCCAGCAGCTCTGCTCTCCAGGGCACCACACACTGATGAATTCCAAGCAAGAATTCAGGAAAATCACTCAAGAGATACCTGCTGGCAGCAGGAAGCTCCTGATTGCACTGTTCCTGAGCGCACGGCTCGGGTTTCTGTCTGCTTTGTCCGTGTTTTTCTCTCTCCATGTTCATGCCCATTCACCGTGGGGATTATTGGGAGCTGGTGAACAAACATGGGAGTCTGCAAGAAACCTGAGGTTCCAGGATGTGTTTTTGCTAGAGAGGGAACAACAAATGCTTATTTTCTTTTGAAGTAGCTCATTTTAGCAATCAGAGGGAGATTTCTCTTGGCACGCACGAGAAGGACTCTCACTTTGAATCCCAGGAGAAAGGTGGCTGTGCAGAGGAGGCTGCGGATCAGCTGAGCCGTGTGGCTGCTTCTCCGCAGCCCTGCCTGCCGAGCCGGGGGAACGCTGTAATGCCGCGGGAATGCCGGAACTACGCCGTGCTGCTGGCTCCCCTGGCCAGGGCCCCTTGACACCCAGGGCATTCCCAGAGCACTTTCCTATCCCTCCTCTCACGCATAGGTACCTCAGCTACCTTCTCTCTGGTGGAAATCTGCTCTCTGCAAGTTTCTGGAGGTTTTTTTTTTGTGGGTTTTTTTTTTTTTTGGTGTGGGGGTTTTTTTTGTTTGTTTGTTTGGTTTGTTGTTGGTTTTTTTTGTTTTTTGTTTTTTTTTTTTTTACCGGTTGTGACCCGAGTGGAGATATTTAGGAGTTTTCTGCCTTGAGAGCAGACTTCCATCGCTGCAGGCTTGTCTGGGACAAAGCTCATAATGGCAGAAAGCCAAGGGTCAGTATATTAAAGCAGAATGCAATAACCCGTTCAGTTGGAGGCTATCTTGATTTCCATACAAATGCAGAAAATTATATTTGAGTGCGCACCTCTCAGGCATGTGAAATCCTACTGGTGAAGTCATTTCTATGTTACTTTGCTTTGATTTAGTTGTTTGATAAACTGAATTCTTTCTGACATTCTTGCCATCCTGTCTTGCTACACCAGTGTTTGAGCAGGGTTAATTTTAACTGGAATTAATGACTACCAGTGGCACTTATACAGGTCATTGGCTAAATCTTAGAAACTTGAATTCCTAGAATCATCAGAGATGTTTAAAATGCCTTGTGCTGCAAAGTAATAATGACCAACAGTTTGGTTTGTGGGTCTGAGCTAAAAAGGGTCTATAACTCTTCTTCAAAATAGCCTTAGCCTGACCCACAGTTGTACCACTAAACCTACCTCTAACATGTTGTTAACAACATGCTGTCAGAGCTAGATTTATTTTGTTTCAGCTATTTTCCAACCCTACAAATGGCAGAATTTGTCCTAAATTCTGTTGCTACTTAGAGGTTCCTGACCATTACAGGCACCAACCATCCTGACCATTTTTCTAGCAAGTTTTATGGCAAAGGTTATGTTAAATTTCTGGTTTTCCTTTAAATAATTCTAATATTTGTCATGTATTATTAATAAGTATGGAGTGACATCCTAGAAGCCAGTATATTTACTATCTTACCATATTTTTATTTCTTATAAATGAAAAAGGAGCACAGATGACAGGTTACCATGCAGGGATAAATGAAGTGGAGCTCCGAAGGAGAAGTGATGAATTGTAGCATTATCTAGAATGTAAAGCAGAACCACCTCTCTCTCCCCAGCAGCCACGTCGGCGGGACAGGGCTGCCAAGGCGCTTCTCAGCCTCAACAAATGACTTCCCACTAACAGCTCTTATCTTGTAGTAGTGGCTTTTTGTTATCCTGCAAGAGTTTCTCCTCGGTAACAGAAGCAAGCTGGCTTTCCAGAGATAATGCCAGTGCGGGTGAAGCGTCTGTGGGTGCGAGGGGCCCATGCTCTGCATGCCAAGCAGTGGGTCCGTCTCTGGAGCAGGGAAGATGCTGCTGTACTGGGATGCTGCCCTCTGTGTTTGTCACCATGCAGAGCTGCAGGCAAAAAGCAAGATTTCTAGCTAGTGGGGAGAGCTCAGGAAACATGCAGACTTCCCCCTGCCCCCAGTTTACTGGCTATCAGTTCTCCCAGGAGATCTTTTCTTCAGGAGTACCAACAAACGCTTTCAACAATTACATACTTCTGAGCCACTTCTTTGCTACTCCTTTTCAAACTTGTTTTAAATTTCATTGTTCCTACTTCAGTTTCTAGTATTTCATGCAAAACAGTCACATCAACAGTATAATAAATCTTTTCTTATCTCTAAAATTCTTTTCCTATTGCCTTGTTCCCAGAAGATACTGCTGCTGTTGTGACAACTAAATAGATACAACAGTCTTAAGAGTTCAGATATGACTCATGGTATGTTCTTACTGATACAGTAAACATAAAAGGGAAGACAGGAAAGAAAGATAGTTTGCTTTTTCAATATATTTCTTCACATTGTTTGAAGCTAAATAATGCAAATGGCACATAATTATAAATTGTGGGTGTTATTTTTTATCAGAAACCTACTGATATAAAGAGATATAAAGGGAATCTAAACTTTTCTTTTAACGATATAAATTTTTTTTTTTGTTGAAAGGGTGTTGCCATCACCTGTTCTGTTTCCCTATCCCCAAACAATAGTTACAGAGTTTTGTATAATTGGGAAATCCATAAGTATATAATAACTTTGATAGTTTCTAATTTACACAGAAATTCAGCCTGTGTTATGGGCCAATGCTTTCCTTTTGTCAGATTAAAATTGTTTGTTTTTTTGTAAAAGAGAATATGAAGGCATTTTAAAGACTACAAAGGAAGACACAGAATGTCAAAAGGGACACACTGGATTTCCAGTGCCCATTGGTAGTGTGGGCACCTGCCTTTATCGCTGCATCATCCCCTGCAGACAATGAAACCCAGACTCGTTTATAAGTTGCTACTACACATATTAAAACATCATATAGTGTGTCTTGTCCTCTGCTCGTTACTTGCACTTGATATTTGTTCTGCTGGGTTTTCTTCTTCCTAGGAATGTTTTCTTTTTTGCCATGTATCCCAGGGCAGAGCCTACATTCAGTGCCTTTTCTTTCAACATTTCTAACTCCAGAAGACCCACTAGAAACATATGTGAGACTCATCAGAAAGATCACCAAGGTCTATTCAGAGAGAAGAATGAATCACACAAGGTCTCTTCCAAGTTTTCAACTCTTCTATCAAGCATCAGCATCCTTCCTTTACCTCTTTTGTTAAGAGAGACAGGCAGATCCAGCATGCTTGGCTCTGTTCTGCTCCTCTGGCTCATGTTTCCTGATATTTTCTTGAACCATGAACTGAATTGCAAATAATAGGATTGCTTATATGAAAGGCTGCCTCTTCACATGAGTAGAAGCCCTGCGTTTGGGCTCTTTGAAAACAGGTCTGTGGCATTTCACATACTTTGTTCTCTGGTCAGAAGTTCAGGATGTTCCATTTCTAAATCTGATTTCCAGCTAAAATATAAATGCATCGCATTGACTGATCATCCTTGGAAGTTTATATGCTTTTAGAGTTAAAGATGTGAATGATTAATGCTTCTGCTGTGCTTGGCTATGAATCATTATATGATGCCCTGATTTTTCTTTCTAAATCTCTGTAGCTGTAGCAAATAAGGTGTTTAAGGGAGAGAGGGGAGGAAAAAGGGTAGAATATGACCTTCCTGTTAGTCACACTTCAGATAAAATAATATTCTTGCAAGGACATGGTTCTGTTTGAGTTTCTACCTACCCTGTGAACTGTGGCAAAGTACAGACAATCACCTGCAGGCTTTTGGAAGTAAATTCAAACATAAAAGCCTTTAAAGTTGAAGCAACAGATGAAACTGTCAGGATTTAAGTTTTAATACAATCCTAATTAACTCCTGTATTACTTCCTCTCAAGGACAATTAGACATTTTCAGGGTATTCAAATGAAGTTTTCCTCTGGGAACCGTATTTTCCCCTATCTAGTGACCAATATTTTATAAAGAACCTCTGAACCCTTCTTGTCTAGACCTTGGGAGCCAATGTTGTCTATCCTGCATGCAAGAAACTCTTTCAAATTACTGATTTTAAAACAACAGGGCACGACTCACCTAAGTACAGGCATCTACACTTTACACAAAATGCATTTTCCCAAACAGCCACCCACATCTCACTTGAATCATCTGTGACCCTTCATCATCCCAACATGGAAAGCAGCCCCTTTCTGTGCTCTCTGAGGGTTAGCTCAGGTTTCTGGTGGCAGGGATACAGTCTGGGAGGGGCGAGGGCCCAGGGGCAGATGCTTCGCTTCTGCTGCCAGTTTAAACTACAACAAACAGGAGACCAGAAATTGGTTTGAGAAGGGATTTGGAATTCAAAGAGCTGTGCTGGGCCTGCTCTCAGGGGGCAGGTGCCATGCATTTGACTGGCAGGCACCCTGAACACTCTGTGTCATCCTAGAAGGCACAGAGCTAGTGGCTCTCGTGACACTCTTAAATTCCACTTGCCATATTTCTTCAGTGGGGCAAGGAAGATTTACCACTTGTTGACTTCGCCTGTTTGGGAAAAAATGCTTCATCTTATGCTTGTTTTGTCATAAATACCAAGGTAGGGCAGGAGAGCACATTTTAATTTAAAAACTCTAACAAAGTTTTAGGCAGTCTTTTCCAAGATGAGCCCTTTCTTTGCTGAGATGTTTGGAATGAAGCTTTCACATGGTAAAATATGGAAATTAGTCTGTGAACTGATGGCTGCCCACTGAAGAGGAGACAGCAGCAGTGTTCTGGGGCATGAAACCACTCTGTTCTGATTTGATAATGTCTAACTGTATAGCAGTTTCTGTGCCCTTATCAATGGCTGCCATAGCAAAAGCACTTACTTCACCTCATGGCAGATGTCTGCTCCTCAGAGAGACAGAGGACTCAAAAGAAGATAGGAAAATAACTTCAAATTCCTTGTCTGTCTTTTACCTTCCTTTGCAAAGTGATTGCTTTTTGTAGCCAACCTCTTTTAGAGAGAATTATTTTCTCTCAGGCACTCATAGTGTTTCCATAGCTCAGACCACCAGGGAATGCAGTCTCATGCTACTTGGGGACTAATTGCAGAGAATAATTACTGAGTCCTCAGCCCCCACAACGATTGTTTTATAAATAATTCCTGCTTTAAACGTTGATTACACATACGTTTCCCAAAAGAATTGTGCAGAGGAAATAATTCTCTGAAACTGTCACTGTTCCTGTCATGTGGCACAGGAAGGAAAGGTTGCAGGGTGGGAGTGACAGGATGCAGTGAGAGAGGTGGGCAAGGTCCGTGTCCCTTCACCTGGAGGACCGTGGCCCCACCAAGGGACGGGGTCTGAACAGGGGTTGGTTTGGCAGAGTCGATGAGCCAAACATTCAGCTTTAAAGCAGGAATGGAAGTTGGTCAGCAAAACCTGAATATGACCTTCAAGGTCTTAAAGGCTGCTGGAGATGGAGGGGTGAATCTGGGTTCCCAATAAAAGAGAAAGGAGTTTATAGGTGTGTCTGTGGCTCCATTAAAGTCCTTGCCTCAGGCTTTTCTGCCTGCTTCAGAAATTCACATGGATATGGCAATCTGTGTGGTTTGAGGGGGACTGAGAAGGTAACCGTATAAATGTGATGGAATGAGAATTTAAAATAGTGAATGTGTCGTGGCTGTGTAAACGACAGACTATAGATGGGGTTTTGCTAAATGTATTAGCATGATTGGTGAAGCAGGCTGACAGTATTGTTAAACCCAATGCTAGAGCTTTTGTACAGAGCAATCAATATCCCTTCTGGCCACAGTTCCCTATGTCAGGTGAAGAAAATGTTTTAATAGAAATTCAGCTTATGTGTCTGAAGTGGAGGAGGGGGGTTTTTTTTGTATTTCTTATGGTAACAAATGTGCTTTTCTCTTTCAAAGTACATGTGATGTGACCTTTTTTATTTTTTGTAGAAACTGGAAAGCCTATTGTAATAACCAAAAAACCCACAAGTGGCAGTAGGGCATTGGCAGGTGAGTCAAACATCAGCCCCTGTTGATAAGCTAGGGTAGGGGGTGCCTCTGGATGACTGCTTGCAGGCTAAAAATGAACATGTGTGTAAAGTGTGCACCCTGAAATAGAAGTGAGTTTTACTGAATAGTAAAACATAATATTTATAACCCTACCCTAGCAATTTATAACATATCCACTTCCCACTACAGAGGGCAGAACTATAATCAAGAATACTTCTGAAAACTAGGAAATACTGTTTGCAAATGCATGTTATAGTAACTGCTTTTTAATTTCTTCCAGGATCTATGTCATCTGCAAAAAAATAGTTTTCAATATAGAGTTGGATTTTTAGAGAGTTTTTTACTGCTTTAGCTAATAGTACCTGTGGGAATTCTGTAGCAGATCTACAGGTGCAAAGAGGGCTTGGTTTCTGGTTGGGTTTACATTTTGACAGTGGGGGTTGGAAAATGATTCTTTCTCACGTGCCCAGGAGGGTACCTGCTGTTACTGTGGTACAGGAATGTGCTGACAGCTTGCCATTGACATAAAGAGCCTCTGTCTGGGTGTTGTCATCAGTGAGGGGTTTGATAGCTGGAGTTCAGATACTCGAGTTCATCACTCAGCCACTCTTGCAGGCTGTCGTGGTCATTTCATGGTATTTGCACGAGTTGCTTTTTGAGCTCCCTGAATCTACCGTGGCACTGCTGATGTATGAAGGTCTTCCCAATACTATTTCTTCCTGTTAGACACGACATGGGAGAAGTGTTAATGGATTTACTTTAGGTTTTGATAGTTATCAGCACTTACCATTTATTTTATATGAATCAGAAGTGGCTTAGGGTTCAAGTTTAACAGTGATGATGGTCTAACCACAAAGAAAAAAGAATCTTTTCCCCAACCCAAAACCTAACAGAGGGTTTTTTTTTTCAGACTTCTTCTGAGTTTGCTTTGCCTTCACCTAAAAACACTTTCAAAAGTAATGTAAAAAGCCAGATTAACTACAGAAATTTTAAATGTGCTTCTATTGTCTGTGGCTGTGAAGGAATAGCATGGCCCTGCTTGCAGACTGAGCTTTGTCCCAAACCTAGAGAGAGCATTGCCCCTCAGCAGACCCTGCATCCAGCACAGCCCAGTCTCCAGAGGGCTCTCCAGGAAAAGAGTCAAGGCTCTTGTTTGAAGTTGCATTGATCCAACCCCTGCAAGAACATGAGAGAAATGATGGCAAATTCCTTCCCCAGACAGAACAGTGCCATTTTCTACAAGATGTGATCTTTAAAAATCAATGAATTTTCTACTTTTCACTAAATTCAGGCAGCTCCAAATTAAATTAGAAAAACTGTTTGCATGGAAGTAATTCTTTTAAGTAAATTTATGCCTACACTCCAACAATAATATCAGTGTGGATTTCATTAATATGTTTCATTAAAAGGATTTTCATTAGGAATTAGTTTCAAAATTGCCTAATATGTCAGACTCTGAGGACACCCATAATTACATCTGTAGCCTTTCTAGATCTATACCTTTTTCCCTCCTGTCTCTCTTGGCCTTTGTTAATAAGCACTTCTAAACTGCTTTTTAGACTAAGAGTCTGGCAAGTTTTACAAATTTCAAAAACAGCTTTGTTTTTTTTTACATTTGTTCAGTCCCTTAATCTTCTCTTTTGTTACTTTTAAATGTGTTATCCTTCTGCTTTTTTAATAAAGAAGCAGTGAAGATGAAAGTCTAATTACAGACAGTATCAAATCTAAATGTTGGACTCTGGGCATGCCATCCCTTATGGTTTTTAAGCACTGTACAAAATCTTGTGCTCCAAGGAGTGAACGTGTCCAGACCCTCACTCTGAAAGGACTCCCCGATTTCTGAAAAAGCAACTTTCAGCAAGGGATCAGGGACCTTTAATGTGGTTGGTGGACAACCTTCTGTATTTAAGAGAAGGTTCTCTCTACCTGAGGATTTCTCACCATAAGAGAAGGATCCCACAGGTGGTGAGTGGCTGCCAGGCACATCACAATTCAGAGTGCAAAAGATCATGGCCTCACACTGTCTTGAGTCCCTGCTGGAGCCCTGATGAACATTGTGTGTTTGCGTTTATCAGCCTAAGAATTATTTTTACACTATTATCACTTTCCAAGTTTAAAGCTGATAGAAAAGTAATATACAAATAAGAACTAAAGAAAAGTCAACAAGGAACAACGGAGAAATATTACTTTTGCTTAGCTTTGGTTACTTAAAAAGGAGCTCTGTTTCACTTCTCATGTGTTAAGCTTTTCTTTGGATAAGATTTAGCAACAATAATGAATTTCCGTGCTACAATAGGTTGAAATTGAATGTTTACCTACACTTTAATTACACAAACCCATTATAATTAAATGTATTTCAAACAGCATGTACACAATGAAATAAATTCCTCCATATAGTAACATTAAATAAATAGGCAATATTGCTCTTTTTTCTCAAGACCAGATAACAATGGACCAATTATTCTTTACTGCTTTCTAAGAGGGCTTTCCATTGTACAGAGAGGTTTAACATCTGGATCAATGCCTGCATGATTCTTAATGAAGTCCTTTAGCTCTTAGAAATTATTGAAAAAACATCTCCTGTGGAAAACAAAGATTAGTTTAGCTGGATGCCGTGCTGAGCAGTGGATGTTTTTCTTGGCTGGCACACCACAAAGCTACCTCTATTATCTGTACCAAGAAAGGATCTCCAGGCTTTAGACCAGTGAATAAACATTTTCTTGTCATTCAGTGCACTCTCTAGCTTCTTGGTTTTCTTTAAGGGTGAATTTTCTGGGCCAAACTCTGGTTGCCACCACTGCACTTTTGCATTTCACTGTAGCCATAAAGGAGACTCCAAGGGGCTCCTGGGAAAATCTGTATATATGACATAGCCCTAACAGAGAAATTCTACATGTCTGTCCTGTAAATCCACACGTTAAGATTTGCCAGGATAAGGATTAAGCTGTGTGAGAGGGCTGTTGGCAAGGTGCGGGAAGTGCAGCGAGAGACTGCCCTGAGGTACCAGCCTCTTCAGCATCTTTACAAATCACTGTCAGGTATACGCTTAAAGGAAAACCCGTTTAAAAGGTTTATGATGTTTTTCATGTGTTTTTTGTCTGTTTCCCCTCTGCTGCACCTCAGATGAAGGGCAGTCTCTGTGGGGAGCACCAGTGCTCACTCTGACGGCCCAGAGCCCACGAGTGCCAGGGGTGGGAGGGCTCCACAAGCAGCGCTTGCTGGGACAATCAGACAAACACAGCTTGGGATCCTGTGGTTGCTCTTACACAAAAAACATCTCAGGCAGGACTGCAAACAGCCCTGTCAGATCAAGTCACGCAAACACCTGGAAGAACAGGGCTTTTTTTTCCCTCGTGTGAGTAGCCTGATAAGATTGTGAGCTGATCCTTTTCTTGGCTCTCAGGTTTTATTCATAAATCACTTCAGTGGTTTTCTCCAAACTCTTTAGGATGCCATTCCAGCTCTCTGTGTTTCCGTCAAACACAGAGGCCTCTGACTACTCAAGGGTTCTCCGTAATACTGCTGCTGCTGGCTCCAGCAGAGGTGAGGCTCAATAAATCTCAGCTGGTGAATAACTGATTTTTAGTTGAAGAGATAAATGGTACAAGAGAAGCAATCATGGCAAAGAATTGTTCTGGTAAAGTGAATCAATGCATGCTTAAAAATGTCTCATTCTGGGACCTGTCTTTAATGGGATGACCAGAGGACGCTGCAAGACCTCAGCAATGAAATCTTTGCTTTCCCTCTGAGTATGAGGAAGAGTTCTACATCTAAATGATTAGTTTAATACTCTCTTTTTAAATTAAAACATGCAAGGAGGGAGACACTGAAAAAGGGACTTTGGCTAGAGGCTTCGCAGCAGTTATACCCACGCTGATGAACAGCATGGCTCTGTGCTCTCCAGCAGAGGGACTGGAGAAGTGAAATTACATCTGACAGGTTTATTTCTACATTACCTCAATTTTGGCTAAAGGCAAAATTGATTAAAAAGAGAAAATACTTAGGATGTTAGGATTTGTGGCTGTGTTTCTGTGCTGAAGTCCCAGCATTAATCCAGACTTGGCTGCATTGGTTACAGGAAGCAAAAAGGTAATTCTGTACCAATTTCAATCTATGTGTATAAATAAAATACTGATGTAATCATGGAATTTTTTTAATGCATGAGGTTTAGGAGTTCACATGTCAAGAGAAGCACAGCTGAGAAATGATGAAAAAAGATCATTTAGTAAGAAACGCCTGAGAATGGTGTGCTTAGGAGGGTAAACAAGCAGAATACACAGAGCTACTCTGGAGAAAAAATAACATACTAGTAAAATATTAAAGGATGATTATTATCTATAGAAATAGGGACACTTTTTATACATCAGCATGTATAGAGACAGACGCGCAAACAAGGACAAAAGCAGTCACCTTGTACAAAGGAGCAAATTCAGAAGTCCTGGGGGGAAAAAACCAGAAGTGCTAAGTGACAGATTCTGCTTTACCTTTTTTGTCAGTCCTGTTCATCTTGTCTTGTTCCGTACTTTACAAAAATAGTGCTGAGGTTATGACATGGCTTTGGTTTTTGTTAATTAGCCAGATTCACAAAGGATATTGACCAGTTAAGGCACCGGCTAGGACTTGTCGTGTGAATAGAGTTTGCATTACTGACAGTGTGATACTAAAAGGGAGGGGATTCTGTCTGTTCGTGTCTAGGGTGTAAATGAACACAATACAAACCTCTCCTCATAAGGAACCCTAAGAACAAGTTAAAAGAGTCTGTAAAGAAATAAATTATTAGCATTTCAGAAAAGGATGAAGCAGAAACAACAAAATGAAAAATCTGTCAGAACTAATAATCCAAATGTTTGTGTCTCTCACTCATGAGGCCGGTCAATCTTTGAAATTACCTTTTTTTGTTATTTTTTTTAAGTCCTATAGCAAGTACCTAAATGAAACTTTTTAATATTTCATGGATTGCACATCTTCGAATCTGTTCTTTATTTAATTTTTATGAAAATTATCCTTCAAATTAGTTTTCTTCATTTCTGAAAGACCCATATTTTATGCATTATAATTTTTAATTATCTTGATTTGCGTACAGCTATGACTAGAGAAAATTACAGCTTGAATTTCCAAAACAACTCATGTGACATACATGGCATCTAAATGATGTTCTGTATCTCTCACCAAAGAGCATTTTGGATGGTCTTTTGAAACGTTTTCCCTGAGCAAATTAAAGATTGTAATTTCAGTTTTGTGTTTCTTTCCCCAAATTAGCTTAATCCTGTTGTAATACTGGTTGCAAACAGTTCAGATGTTAATTGCCATGGCTTCCCCAGCCCCCAACCTTCCCTAACATATTCCTCAGGAGGTGGCATTCTCAGGAAAACAAGTGGAAAGGTTTCCTTTCACAGGGAAACTGTGAGAAATGAAGTACCCGGCACTCGTGTGTGGTGGGAAGCGACAGAGACTGATGCCCTGACTAAACATGTTTAATTAGTTGTTATTGCTGCAAGTTTTATCCTTGACACCCACTGACATGCCTGGGCCAGGGGGCCAGCTCCAGGCAGCCCAGAGCTGCCAGCATTTTCTTACCTCTTGTGTTAACTCCGCTTTTCAATGGTAGGGGTCAGAGGGAAGTAAAGCTTCTCTGATGTTATACTGTCACAGCTGCTGTGATAATGGAGCTGGGGATAGCCATGGTGGCTGAGATGCTCTGCCAGAGTGAGGAACCAGGCAAACCTCCAAACTCCAAGCAGGCACTTGTTTGTCAAATAGTTAATGACAATCTAAATGATAACTGAAAAAGCAAGCACTGATCTAACAGATTAGTCAAGTGAAAATATCAGGACTCCAATGCTGTTCTTCAGTCTCCAATGGCTTCAGTCTTTGCTATTTCTTAAAGGTCAAAACTGCTGGGCTCAAGACTTTTTTGATGAGAAAGACAGTGGGCAAGGTTGGGGGTCTTTGCTCTTCCCTAAGTTGTGCTATCACTTGTGTGTATATGCCTTTTTTTGTTAGAGAAACCCAGTCTGGTCCAAGGGCTCACAACAACAGATGCCTTCTATTTAGCTTACTTATTTTTATTCTGCATGTATTTCATTATTATTAGTAACAACTTTTTATCAATGTTGCCATAGAAGTGGAGAATCCAGTTTAAAAATCAATATATTCTTTCTGCTTCCACGGGCCCTGACCTGCTCCAGGCTGTTCAGACAGGTGGTGCCCCTGGTGTTAGGTCCACCCTGGCGTGACCTGGATGACCATCAGATGCTGGTCACGAGATTCCTTCTGAGAGCTACCAGTCTGAGTAGCCAGCAGGATTAAATAACCTCATGACTTTTATGCAACTCTGCCGAATGAGTGCACGTTATGCAACGTTTCCCTTTCTACCTTGAATTGAGCAGCTGTGTGGTATGTCTGGTGTGCAAGGCAAGCAGGGAGTTTTCCACAGGGAGCTACAGTGGTAATCCAGCCACTCTCCAGGCTGGAACTCTCAAAGGAGCCCCCTGTTTCTAGTCCTGATTAAGTACATCAAACAAAAAATTACTGTGGAGAGAGTTTTCAAACTCCATTACCCCGAGTGCAAATGTGAACCCTGGTACAGACCTGAGGACATCTAAGGCGACAGTCGGGGTCTGGCCCCCAAAGGAGGAGGAGCAGAAGCAGAAGCCAGCACAGGGAGGTGCAGTGCATGCCTGAGAGGCACAGGCTGACACACACAGTTTCTCACTGGCAGCACTGGCTGGAGATGCTTTCAGCAGCTTTTGTCATGTTTCACGTTGTATCTTTGATCCAAATGTATTTTACTTTAGCAGAAAGGTGTTGTACTATTCTTTTCTCCAGATGATTTAGACAATGCTCTCCCCCAGCTGCTATCACTGCTGCTGGTTCACTTAGACACTTCATCTCCCACACAGTGTCTCTAAATTATTTGTACTTTTTGAGTGTGCCCTGGAAACCTTGCTAAATCTGACTTTCAGATCAGGCATTCAGTTCCACCCAGAAGCTGAAAATATTTGACAACTCCCAGTGTTTTTCCCTTCTCTCTGGAACTTAAAAATACAGAACCCTGTGAAAATGAATGAGAAGCCCTGCTTATGTAAAGCTGGTAGAGCTTTGCTGCACATTTAGATTGTATTTGAGGCAAAGCTTAACATGCAGATGAGGTTTTATAATTTTTCATCCCTCCTGCTCTTCTTTGTTTCCCTGTAATGGATGTTGATTTATTTGATGATGGGATCAGACTTGTCTCCTCTGTATCATCAGGAACCTTCACAAGTTTTCTGCTAAGGGAAGGGATGGTAAGATTCGTATTATGGTTTTTTTGTTATTTTCCTTCCACTGCAACTGAGATTTGAGAAACCCTGGTAAGGCAAAAAAATTTTTTTCTAGATATAGATCTATAAAACAAAAAAATACAAATATGTATATGTGTACTGATAAGAATTCTATAATACATTATATTAGTAGCTGGAGGTAAAGAAAATTATTTTCTACCTAAGACTATAAATGTGTTAGGCAAATTTTCTCAGCTTAGAAAGTTTCTTCTGTGTATTTTTCTCATCGGGCATTCTTGTCAGAGAAAAACTGCCAAAAATTTTAATATACCCTGGATTCATTAGTAGTTGGTAATGAATCTGTGATTCTACAAAATGCCTGTGAAACAAACACAATCTCTGCATAGGTTTTTCTGTGTTAATAGTCTTCCTACAGCTATCCTAGGTCACATATGTATTCATCAAACATCTGTCTTTACTTGCTGGCAAACTGAGCTAATAATATATGCAATAGTCTGCACTGTACCAAAGTTGAGATGTGTGCAAGCTTGTACATGTGCTTCCCACAAAAAAAGGGAAAAACACTTAAGCTTACAATAGATGCCTTCTATTTAGCTTACTTATTTTTATTCTGCATGTATTTCATTATTATTAGTAACAACTTTTTATCAATGTTACCATAGAAATGGAGAATGCTAATTCCTAGAATCATGCCAAAACTCATTTTCCATCCTGTTTACTTAGTTACTCTATTGCAAACAATGCTTGCTAGATAGCTGTGAATAATTCAGAGCAGCTACATTATTTGGTCAGTTTATTTTTGTGTGCAATATCCTTCCATTTCAGCAGTACATTTTACATGTTGTTCTGGAAAAGTGTCCTGTGAAACTATGCTGAATTTTAAAGGCAAAACCATCAATGAATTTCTGAGGGGGAGGAGGGTAAAACCCTAACAAGAATCCACAAGCTTAAAGAAAAGGAAGGACAGTATGTACTGAGTAGCTCTTTTCTCTTTGAAAGTCGTTTCCTACTAATTCATAGGATGTGTTTCTTCAAAGCAGTACATATATGTTTTAATGGAACTCAATGGTCATTAGGCATAAAACATGTACTGAGCTGCTCTTTAGTGTTTCTCCTGAGATCTCAGACTGTCAGTAGAACTTTGGGCACTGCAGCTGTATCACCTATGGCCATCTAGAACCTGAGTCATTTAACCATAACATTACAATTTATTTAATTTCAAAATACTAATTGCTGGGGGAGGGGGGCAAGAGATTCTAGAACTACCTAATAACTACATTTGTAATGCAGCAATTAGTTAGAAAATTAACTCTCTTAAAATAACATCTTGGTATTCCATAATTAATATAGTTAGGGCACTCCACTATAAATCTTGAGAGTTTGGAAATAATAATTTCAAAATATTCCTACTGTAAAAACTGAATCCAGTTTAAAAATCAACATATTCTTTCTGCTTCATGCATCATCACCAGCTACTGCAAATTGCAAGTGGCCTAGAATCAAAACTTACCAAGCAATTTTCTTAATGTAGCAGAATGTGGAAAAGAATACAATTTAGTCTTTTACAGCAATATTGACTCTGTTGCGCTGACAACCCTGCTCATGCTTCAAGGTACTGCATAATTGGAAAGAGACAAACAAATCAGAGATTTACAGCACCTTTTACACAGTACAGTATTTTTACATAGCCATCCTCTTAGTAATTCTCTCCCCACCATGTACATTACGGCCATGAATAAAAAGAGAGAAGAGAAAGAAAGGGAGAAATTGTTACCAAGTTGTAGGCTCCTGAATCTCTCTTCTGGCATTGTGAATGAGAGCATTGATTTTATAATGCATGTAGCACTCGGTGATTCCTCTGGTCTGTGTTTACAGATTTGCTATCATTTTCCTGTTTCCTTACTGCCTGTGTAACTCAAAAGGAAATCTGCTGTTGGTATTGGATATTCCTTTTGTTTCCTTGTATGCCGTAAACAGCAATAGCACCTGGAGCTCAGCGTCAGCACAACACAGGTAGTAAATAACTGATTCAGCTCTTAAAAAGGACTTCACAACTGCCAAGTTTCTGCACAAAATCCTGCATTTCCACACGATGTACAGCTGCATTTGTGACAGCCCCATCTGGAGACACAGCGGTGTCACAGGCACTGAATCTGCACGCACACGGTGTGTTTGAGCACGCAGTGGGTGTGCTGTGTGATCCACACAGGGGTCTGCAGGGGTTAGCATGGTTATTGCCAGCTAGTTGCAGCGAGATTGTGAGTGCAAAACTATCCCTAATGTCATGAATCACCTCTGCCTCAGATCTGCAGATGCACCTCTCAGTGTATCAGCCTTTTTTCAAAGCTATCCACCTGGGAAGGTCACTGCAGTAACAGCCCCTCTTCAGACACTGAGACTTGGAATTCCCACATCCTTTCAGCCTTTCAACCCATTTTTGCATTGCAGCATGGGAGTGTCTGTCTGTGTAAGCAAAGTAGTGATGATCACTTCGATCAGCCCTGGTACCAGCACTGCCCAGTTTTTTCCCACTGCACATAGGAAGGAGCACATCCCATAAATATGGAGTGACTGCAGCCAGCCATCTACAAGGGAAAAAATATTCAGCTGCTATAAGCAGGTAATGCTTTTGTAGTCAGGATTTTTCAACGGTGGTTTCTCTTTCCACTTGAAAAGGTTTTGATCAAGAATGCCAGTTTAAAAAAAAAAAAAATCCTACTGTTCAGTACATGTATTGTTATTAAAGCTTCATATTTTCTCTGCTGTCTCTTCATATGTCCTTTAATTAAAAAAATGGGCAACTCAACTCAAAGGTTCAAATCAAAGCAAAATTATTGCTGCTTGTAAAACTGCAGTCCAATTTTTTCATGTATATTACTAATATTTTCGATGTCCTAGCTATGATTACACCATTCACAAAATGTTTAGAAAAATGCATATCAGTGCATATCAATAAGGATGGATTGAATTTGAGTGCCTTTATAGTGCTGCTGCTAAAATTCTCACTTGCCAGAAGAACAGAGTGTGCTGTAGTAACAGCACTGTTCAGCAAGAGCACATTTGCACATGGTGCGGCTCGAAGCAGAAATCTGCTTTCCCCTGGCAGGCTCTGTAACATCTGTGAGAGATAACGGCAGAAAGGTGGAAGATTTAGCACCCTTTGCCATGTTTGTCCATGCTGTGATAGCTGATGTCTGATGCTTGTCTTTGAACTCTGCTTCTAAGAAGAATGGGGTGGGCTAAAGATCCCTGTATCTGTGATTCGTTTTGATTAATCTCATTTCGCTGTGCCCGTCTCTGTCAATGTCAGACAGCCCCTGCCTGCTGCAGTGCAGCCCCGTCTCCAGGTTTCTCGCTCCTGCCTCACTCTGTCCATCTGGGGTTACTTTCCTCTCCTGCAGATCCGCAGAGCAGCACGCTCCTTTACCGAGCCGAGCTCCCGCCAGGCTCTAAGGAGCGCTCGGTCGGACCGGTGCCACAGCCGTGCTCTCACAGAATAAACCACGGGGCGGGTCCTGCTGGGAGAACCCGCCCACGCTCCCCCAGGAAGCCGTAGGAACGCAGGAGAAACGTGAGCTGGGCATGGTTAACTCTAGTGCACCTCGGAAGGGGGAAAGAGCTGGTGGCTTCATCTTCAGAATGGACCACGGGGACTAGGACACCCCAGAGTCTCGGGTTTTTTCCACACTGATGACAGTTTTAAAACTGCCTGTGAAGTGCTATCCTCTTGAAAGAGTGTGCACTTACTGGAATAAATCACATTTTCTCTTCCCCTCTGTCAGCTATTAATAGTGGTAAATTTTAATTTCATATGTAAATAAAAACACTGTGTACTCATTAGTTTAAATATGTTTTTCATTAGGCAAATGAAATGCTTATTGTATATGATGCAAAGCTAAAAGGAGAATGTTAACAGCATTGAGCAGTTTGGGAAGTATAGTGACTTGAATTTTTAAAGTTCTTTCTTAGGATAAAAATAAACCATGCTTTAAGGGATTATTATGGGCAAGTTTTGCAGTACAGGCATCTTGTTTCTGGAAATGGAAAAAACAAAGTTAAGTGACAGAAGTATGGATATGGTGTCAAGGCCAATGCATTAAAATTTCTACTAAAAGGGAGAAGATAGCACATAAACTTGTATTACTATTTATAGCATTGGCTATTTCAGTGATGGTAACTGCAAGGCGGGCAGCATTTTTCAGTTCCTATTTAGAAAAATCCTGACATGTCTCACATTTTGATATCTTGAAACATATTGGTCCCAAATTACATCACTTCTTCATCGTTAATTTTCAAACTCTTGGAACGCCACACTCCAAATACACTTTTTGCTATTTTTAGGGGCTATGCAATTATAGTCAAGAAGATATAATTTTTCAGTTCAGTAATCCATACTTTCAAGCTTGGAGTATATTTATCTACCTATGAGCTCATAATTTGTTTCCTTTCTATCAACAAAATACCCAGAATTTCATAACTAATTTACTTCTAAGCCTTCTTTTCTATCTCTGTCCACTGTTCTGCTCACTGTGAAATGAGAGAAATCTTATCACAGTTAGTAAATTAGTATCATTTTATACAAAAGCCTGCCCTCTAAACACTTCAGTCTTAGTGAAAAGATGCTCTGAAGGTGTAAATTTCTAAAGTTATGGCTTAGAGCAGTTTAACAATCTCCCTTAATATCCAAACATGTGTTTCATGATTAATATGAGAATATAAAATAGCTCTCCCTGCAAAACTCAGAGTACCAAATTCTCTTTCTTCCCAATAGCTTGGATAAGAGAGCCAAGATAAAAACCATTTTTGTTTTATAGAGATAAGCTTGAATATTCTTCTCTCATCCATGCTTCCTCACTTCAGATTCTATCAAACTTTTATACTGGAGCACAGTTAAATATTTATATGCAAGATGTGAATGAAATGCAAGGGCTGGCTAGAGGGCAGTCTCTCGGAATTAACACAGAGCAGTCTAAAAAGGACTGATATGTCAGTCTTCTAGACTCTTCATTTGCCAAACTAAGTTGTAGCTAACAGTACCCATTGCCAAGAGAATAAAGGCAACAGAGATTCCATTTCATATGAAGAGTTATTGCACTTGACATGGTTGAAAACATATTAATGGATTTTAAGACCAAAACAGGACTATATGATATCAGACTGGACTTTCTACGTAAGAGAGGCCGGAGGGTTTCACCTCCCATGGCCCTGAAAAAGTTTATGAATTCTGGCTGAGTTGAAGAAAAATGTTAAGAATGATATTCAGCTTGGTCATGACTGAAAAGCCAAGAACCAAATAATCTCTTTTGCATCTTCTTGCAGAAAATGTTTTAAAGCTCTCATAGTTTAAAAAGCAGTGCTCTGTATTTGATTTTTTCACTTGTCTGGATCAATCTTCCAGTCTTTGCATCATATTTTATTTCATCCTACCACTGGGCCATCTGAGGAGAATGGTGATAATAAAATTGAAGGGAAAAAGATAGAGGTTTTGTCAAACAAAAGTTTGAGGTTTAAGAGATTTAAGGAGGCTGTGATTTAATACATTATGATATCCCATAATATATAATAGGTCTTGATCTCACTTTTGCCCTTCATGCCCTCAAAATGCTTTTTATTTTTCTGGTCTTCTGTATTGAAACCACTAGGCAATGTAATGTATACGTAATGTTCACTGGATACTGGATATTCATGCTTTCATACACTGAGAACAAAAATTCTGGTTAGGATCCATGCCCCAGTGAATCCACAGATTCATTTCCAAAAAATTTGAGCATAACAGCCCACCAGGCCTATTGTTTACAGGCTAAAGTGAATTAGAAAGCAATCACATCCTGACCTTCATTATTCCTACTGTTCAGAACAGAAGTTCTCATTGATCTATAATGCATGTAGTGTTTCTCCAAAGTTATAAGTATTCACAGAAAGTGGTTATCTTTTACAAATGATTGCACTGATCTCCAGATGATTCCTTTGATTCTCATCCAGCATCAGATCCTCTGAAAGATTTCTCATGAGGTTCTCTCCCTCTCACCACTGAATTTCTCTAGGCAGGAGAAGATGTACTTCAGAGATGTATTTAATATTGTACATAGATATCTTCACACACTGACACAACTCACTGTAGCTTTTAACAGCTCCTTCTTCAGGTTCCTCAAGAAGCAGTGTGAGTACCTCAAGAAGTAGAGGTGAGAAATCTGAGGCTATGTAACACTTCAGTCCATAGTAAGCTCTCAAATATTTAAATTGTAGATACATCTAGATAGAGTGTTTTTAATGGTAAAGCATGATGATATGTAGGTAGATGAGGAAATGTAATTTCTGTAAAACTCATCCAAAACTAGCTTATCACATTCAAATGCCTTATCTGAAACTTGGCTCAGCAGGAAATGGTAACATGTCAAGGATCCAATTACCATTAACTCACTCTTCTGGTTTTTTCTTCAATTTTCTGCCTTATGGGAGCTCCTTCCAGTTCTGTTACTCACAGTGAAACTGATTGATTTCTGGTATAGTTCCGATTTGTTGATACCTCAAATACTACTGGAACCTCTGAATTTGCATGAAATATGAACCTCCCCACAGGGGAAAATCCATTCATGACTGTGTCATAAAAATTCTGGATGGTTGCTTCTTTGTTCTGTCTGGATTACTTTGTGCAAACTCTGAAACCCAAATGGTATCTAATGGTCCATTTTGTAGAGTGTACAGCATCAAAAGGAACGTGAGTTTGAAGTACAATCAGCTTGCCAAACTCAAATTTAAAAAGAGGAAACAGGAGTGCTCTATAATAGGGAGACTTAGAAATTTAATTGTAAGCTGTATTTGACACTAAGGAGTATGAATAGGAGGGGTGAGAGAGGTCCATGATAAACATATTTGTACACCAAGATAATGATTGTTTATAAATAAAGGAGCAATTATCAAATGCAGTATATTGAACAGCAGAATTTTACCTGACTTCTTCCAGTAGCAACCATAATATCCTTGCAAGGCAGCACCAGAAAGGAGAGTCTGTAAAGGAGATTTTAGGTAAGCAACACTAAATATAAACACTACATGATTTTTTAAAATTAATTGCCTTTCAGCAGAAACCACAGCAAGGCTCTGCTGTGGATTTCATTTTATCTTTTCCAAGATTCTCAGTTACAATATAAGGATCTCATGAGTGTGCTGAGGTGGAAATCTTTTTACCTTTGTTGTTCTAGAAAATTTGCCAGCCTCCATTTCCTCTTCAAGTGATTATCTGCCATGCAGCTGTTAGTATAAATTCCAACTTATGAAGGGTCATTCACCGATATAGAGAATTGTGGGAGGTAGAACAGGAAGAGAGAAAAACTTTCTGTCTCCAAACTGTTCCCTTAATGCAATCCGAGACAAACAACTGAAGATACAATATGATTTAGGATCTGGTTTTTTATGTAGTTAAAGACAGTATCTTGCTACTATATTTCTTCTACTGACATATCATTTTTGACTTACTATTTATCTATATTTAGCAACATATGTAGTTCAAGTTCCAGTATAGTCAACTGATTCACTGGGAAGCATTTATTCACTATCTATGTGTAACTAAGAGGATGAAAATTAGAATAGTGAATTAGATTGAAGTTGGCAGCATCCACTGTGGAGGCTAACCATTAAAAAAAAAAATGCAGCAAGTCTACCGAGGATCAGTTTTCACTCTTTGTTGAGCTTCTTCCCTGCTTGTAACAGACAGTGGGGTTTACCATGCAAAGCAGTATGGAAAACAGGATTCCCCAGGGAGAGGAGCAACATCTTTTTGAGATTAGTATCTGTATTGTCTCGGGAACTGCTGTAGCCTTGGAGGAAGGCTATCCATACAAACATAAATCATGCTCTCCTAGGTGAGTCTGATAACCTATCTAGCCCAATACATACATAGGCACTAGGGATGTGAATAGAAATCTATATATGTGAAAATATGAACAAGAAATTACTAAGCTACTTGTGCAGTGTGCACAGGGATATGATGTCAGTGCCTCAAGATTATTTGACCCTGATCTGGTATGAGCTCAGGTGTGCGCAAGCCTTGATTCAAAGCACATGAAAAATGGCATGCAGATCCTTATAATGAATTTTTGAAGAAACGCCCTGGGCTGTGCCTAAGTGGGAGTGAGTCCTTTAAATCTAGCTCTGATCATTAACTCATGAGCACAGCATGATAATGTGCTTCAGCTGGGGATGCCTTTGGGAGTGCAGGTTAGTGATGGAGATGTACATGTGAGCAGCACGTTATCTCCATGTCAGTGTATTGAGCTGCAAGCTCTGAGGTAAAGCAATGGGCTGCAGCTTGTAGAATGGCTGTTCAAATACTCAAATTCCTGGGTGTTAAAAGCAGATTAAGTATCCTCTTAAGGCATGCTGGTTTAGGTACCAAGTCAAATACTTACTGATTCAGCCAGGGAACTCTATTTAAAAAGACCATTTCCAAGGCAATTTGCTATGAAAAACAAACTTCCTCTGCCCTGTTAACAACACAATTCCTCACACTCAGACTTGGACACAGCAAAATTCTTGAACACCTATTAATGCCTATATCCTGTCATCAATTTTTCATATTTGGAGGCATCTTTTATTCCTGTGAGATCTGTTATTAATGTTTAAAATTTTCTTAAACACTTGGTTACTAGAGTTCTGCTCCAAAAGCTATGGACCTTAGCAGGACTTCTTGTAGATTGTTTTGGGGGATGCAAAACTACAAATACCACAATAAGTGATAGCCAGCTGTTTTCATTTTGAGTTCTCAGCACGATACTCCCAAAGAATGCCTTCTTAAGAAAGTATTTTAGCAGGTTTTTAATTCCTTTTGAATTTTATGATCTAGAAGCATATGTCTGAACAGATATTGAACAGGGAGGGGCATAGAACCCAAATCTGAGAAGTGTTCTACTGACTCTGTGCCCAAAGTTTTCATGAATCATGAATATATCTATTCCCACTGTAATACTTTGTTTCTTAAATAGGTTGCAAAATCACATGGAAGAGAAACTTGCTGGCAAAGCTCACATATATTGGCCATTCATAATTAAACTTACAGAGCAACAGTATCTTTGCAGTGTAGATATGAGGCATCTGTTGATGGTATTATCCCATTATTTTGGGATTTGAAAATTGCAAAAGTAAAGGGAGCAAGGGGGAAGAAAAAAAGAGAAAGAGTCCATCCTTCACTGATCCCAACCATCCCTTGGGATTTTTGACAACCAGTCGTTCATTTACTACATCTCTCATGTCTACCAAGTATAAATGCTTTCCTTGGTAATATGCAAATGTACTTTCACAAATAGCAAAGGAAAATACCCATGCATTTGCCTAAAATGGACTATTTTCATTGAAGATACAAACTCGGTTTTTACTGAGTATTTTGCCTTTCAGCACCAGCCTCCAGCTGGACTCTTAACAGTTGGTTCCTTTTGTAACTGAGTCCAGTTACTTTTGAAAGCACACTCTGCTCACTGTAGATAAACCTCAGCACAAGAGGTTTTCTGCAAGAAATCAAAGGTATAGCTTTTTCTCCTCAGGTTCAGAGCATAATTCATAGTTTTAAGATGTCTCCTCTCCAGACAGAAGCAAGGAAAGAACAAAATTTCCAGACATACACCTCAGGTTTACAGTCCTTCTCTCTCTTTCTCCTCTCTTTCTCTACCACTCACATCACCCAAGAAACAAAGATGAATGCCAGGCAGACATCATAACTATCTTCAATAACATCTGTTACAGGCCAATCTCAATGCTATTGCTACTTCCTCTCTCATTCTGTATGTATGAGCTGGTATTAATATCTCCAAGGAAAGTAAATGCATGAATCAATGTGTCTGAATCAAACAGGCTGAATGAATGAAGCATACGTATAAAAAAATCATGTGTTATATTTGTACATTCAGGTTCTGTGCTGAGCATCACGTGTGGCGAGGGGCACATTGTGGAGGCCACATCCAGTTTGTCCTGGCAAGGCAGAGCAGACAGAGGAAGAGTCAGGGAGACCGATCCTTCATGCAAGCTGTCACAGCCTTCCTGGAAAATAAGGTGTGGGCTTGTGATGCTTGGCTGTTCTGCTGCCACACAGGTTTCAGAGGAAAGGACTGGCAAACAGCCCTCCCTCCCACTGAGAGGAGCAGAGGAGAAGGAGGACAGAGCATCAGAGGGTATCAGGAACCAGCGCCAACAGACCTAAAGACGAGGTGGCTGCTTGTGAGGTTAGTGCCCATAGTAAGAAGATGCTTCCAAAGTGAGACATCTTCAGAAAATTCAGCCTGTCCATCCTGTGAAGAAAAACAGGGAGAAAGGAGGTACTGTTAGAAACCATTTCTGAAAGATGCTGCTGAATAGGCATAGTGTGTGTTACAGCAGCCCTTCAGCTGCTCCCATTTGATCTGCCCTTCCAGAAGCTGCCTGTAGAAGCGATGTTGGTCGCAGTGCTGCTGAGAGTGGGTGGGCACTCACTCACTGCTGGCTGACATGGGGTCAGCTTGTTCAGAGCTGCTTCCAGCCCCACATTTCCTTGAGCACCTGCTGAGGACACAGTGCTTGTACTCTCTAGCCTTGCCAGCCCCGTTCGAGCCCTTGTCAGTAAGGCAGCCCCTTGCTAGTCAGTGAGTAATGGCCACAGCCAGTGCCACACTGACACTGTCCCCAGCCCCAGTGGCTCTCCCCCTTCCACTCATCCATCCTACCTGTAATTCAAGTCACATGTGTCACAGTCAGCCACCTCCAGCTATCCTGTTCTAGCAGGCACACTCTCTTAGAACAATTTTAGCAAAACAGTAAGAGGAGATAGAAACCAGTAGCTGACTAATAAGGGAGAAGGGTGATTTGGCTGGAATGTGTGAAGGTGATAGGTACTTTTTTGTAGTGTTCAAATTTGGACCTTTCAAGATACAGTGTAGCTGAGGTTGAAAACTCCCCTCATTCTGCCTGGCCAGGTGACTGTGTCCTTTCCTATGCTGAGTGTGAGCAGTGCATGGCCCAGGAACTGCATCTACTTCAAGCTATATCATGTTCTGAAGACTGATGTCACTGCTATTTTGCTTTATGTGATAGCAATAGGCATTTTTGCAGGAGAAAAATATGTACAGGAAGCTCTCCAAGGTCAATATAACAGTCTAAATAACCAGATGCTATTTCCCTGTGAATTACAAAGTTGAGCAGCCAAACATCTCTTAGTCATGTAAATTATCAAAATTCTGAGAACTGCAGTGCAGACAAAAAAATCTACGGCTGCTGAATCACTTTCTCTGGTTCAGAAATGACCATATCTTACCCTTTTGTTCCAGATTTTATTTGCATTGCATGATTGTGTTTCTCCCTGTCAGATATAGGGATGAAACTAACATCTTTGCTTTAGGATATTGTTCTTTTATTATCAAAGAAGCATTCAGCAGACTTGCAGACATTCTTTTCAGACATGGAGAAAATATTACAAAACCAGTATTGAGCTATTCCTTTTAAAGTGTCTGCAGTTAAAGTGATTATTAAACCCCAGGACAGGTTTAAGGGTAATCCAGATGAATATTGTTTTCATCAAAGCAATAGTAAAGTCATCTGCTTTTTCCATGTTGCCTTAGGACTGACATTAGTAAAGGCATACCAAGTGAAATTGGGAATTATTTTCCTCCACTTCCTTTAAAGTTCAATTTTAATCAGTTACTGCTCGTAGTTATCTGATGTAAGAAAGACTACTTCCTTTGTGAAAAATTGCACGGATAGGTGGTGTTTCCCCACTTTCACTTGGGAAGTTAGAAACATACCGTCTTTATGGCAAAAAATCTTACAAGATGAAAATGGACTCCATTTTCTGGAACAGTAAATAAATAAGGGCTATGTAGAAAACAAGAAGTGATTTCAAAGACGCTAATGCAGAATAGATATGAGAATAGCAGAGTGCATTAATGCTACAGACTTGAGTCTCATCTAAGAAATAGGGGGTAAATGCTTGTCTTTTATGGATAAAGTCAAATGGCAACAGATAAAGTAATAAAGGGAAATATAGGACACAACATTTAATGATACAATTTTCAGTGTCAGGACAAAGTGGGTGGAAAATGCACCTAAATTAGAATAATTAGGGTTAATATGCCTTTTGCATTGTCATGAATATTATTTAATTCACCGGTCAAAATCAGTCTCTTTGGATTCCTCTGGGTTTTTTTTTTATTTAATAAAGTGTAAGAGGATAATAGCTGAAACAAACAGCACTGCATCTGGAGGAGGTTTGTTGTCTATATAAACTCAATCATTAAAGTTAATTCTACTTCATTCACTGTTTCCTCAGTTTGATCATCCCAGCTTCTTCCCCAGAGAAACAACATTCTTATTTTTTTCTACTTTTTTCTGTTAATCTTCCTTGCTCTTACATGGCTTCTTGCAGTGGTGCTGTCAGCAAGATGATGTCTAGTCCCAATTAGAAATTCAATCAATATTCACATAATGAGGGTTCTAGCAAAACCATGTCATTTAGTTCAAAGACATGGATATATTACTGTAGCAATTCAGGACCCAAGTAATTTAGGGCACCTCAGTGAAAAAAAGATAAAATAAAGCTGAAGGGCTTAGAGGTAGTTAATTGTTGCTATGGCAACTCCCTAAATAAGCTTTAGATTCTAGTCATTTTTCAGTTTATTTGGAGGCAGAACAGAATCATTAAAGATGAAACTTATTTAAAGCTCAGAACAGTTCTGGGATCTTAAAGTTTCCTGCTGTTCTTCATAGAGTTACTTAAAGTTTGTCCATCTCAACTTTGTAAAAGAGCAAGAAGCAGACTGCGTAGATTAAAAACTAACAGCAATTTATGTAAAAATGATGTAATTTAGTAACTCTCGCAATTGTATTTTTGCCTTTTTATGTCCCAGTAGAACTCTTTTAGAAGTATGGTGTGGGAAAGAAGTGCTCCTCAGCAAAGAATGCTCTCACCTGTCCATCAAATGAAGTGATTAAGGTCTGATTTTCAACAATGGGCTCCGAAATACAAAAATCTTGTCATGCTGATTGTGTCCGTTTGTGTTCTTAATGTGAATACTTGAATATATTTGGCCTCTGTGGGGCTGGTTCCCTGGGCAGATCCAAAGAGCCTTCTACAGGCAGCAGTGGAGACAGCGAAGAGGAGAGATAACAGAGTTCAGTCACTGCACGTTAATTAGGTGAAAGTCCATATCGGCCTGAACGTTTGCATTATCTCAGCAGCTATAACTCACTTTCTTAACCACTCCATAGTGCGTGATAAACCAGCAGAGGCCATGAAATAAAATCGTGTCTCAGCAGGAGACACCCCGTGGCTTCTCACGGAAGTAAATTCATACCTCAGACCGGTTTTCACTCTTCTGTAGGCTGGAAATGTCACAACTGCAAAGTTGTCAGGGAATGATGCCTTAGGTGTGAAGATACTTAGAAGACACCCCCAGAGGTGAAGGTATAAGCAGTGTAGACTAAAGTAATGTGTTTCTCTCAAACCTAAAAGCAGGACAGGTCACCTGGCTGTGAGCTCAGTGCTCCAAGGGTGAGCAGCAGCTGCTTTGTGGGCATCTTTTAAGCCAGCCTCAAGGAGATTAACTGGGCAGGATGGGGAAACTGAGGTTTCGCTCAAAAGGAGGTAAAGGAGGGCTGGAAGAGTGACAGACTGTTCTGTACATGGCCAGGAGTCAGTAAGACATTGTCATAAGACAATTCCCTTTCCCACCACCTGCAAACCTGTCTGTCTTTCTGTCACAAGTAATGGTCCTGGATATGGAGAGTCACCCAGCCCAGGAAACACCTGACTGTGTTCGACAGGTTCAGAGTGACTCTAATCTTTCTCCGCAGTCAGTGTGGGGGAAACAGCCTTTGCCAGCCCATGGCCTACTCCATCCTAGGGATTAAACTGCAAAAGAAATCAGGGAAAATTAGCCTGTTTCTCTCCCTATATCTTGGATTATGAAACAGAGGAGTGTTGAAAAAATGTCTCTTCGTTTGTTTTCCAAATTAAATTGTTCTGTTCACCTAAAAAGAGAAAAAAGCCCTTGTTTTGAAATACATGTTGAAAATCAAAGTTTCATTGTATAAACCACTCATAATGGATATCACTTCAAATTCAGACTGGTTCCAGGTTACTTCATCAGGCTTAATTCTGTTGGTCTTTCTCCCTTCTTTTGTCCTCAGAAAACTCCTCCAGACTGTTTTCTGATTTAGAACAGTAAGAATGCTCTTTCAAATTTCACATGATTAAAAAGAAATGTGCATCCAGCTGCAAGAGAAAATGTTTTTCTCTCCCATCTGAAAAGGCTGTACCATGAGCAGGAATTCTGCATTGCCTATTACTTGCACCACTCCTTTTCTATGGAAATCAAGTCTCCAGAGTTATAATTCGGGGAATTATAGTCAGGAGTAACTTGGCTTAATTCATAAGAAGAGGAAAAAATACCTGGTGAGGAAAAAAACAAAGGAGAATATGGTCAGATCCCAAACAGCCTGAGCATTATTTATTGTATTTTCTTTTCTTTGCTGTTATACAATCACAGCACCCGGCTGTTTGCTGTGTTGCAAGGGAAGTATTTTCAAGGTTAGCACAGAAGTAATCAACCACTCAATGGTGGTATGAATATTCATAACAAGACACATTATGAGAAAGTAGATAGAGGCAAATATGCAATTTAAATATAGACTACAGCAGGAAATGGGACATGAAACAGTAATTAAATAGTGAAAATTACATGTTATTTACATAGGTAAATACACTGCAGGAGTTATGCATGTGAACTTTTCTATTAGCATTTGTTTGTTTGTGATTTAACCCTGATTTAAAAAGGGAGGCTTTTAAAGCATGAAAATGGGAAGAAAGGATCACTTGCTTTGAACTAGAAAATCTGCATTGCTTGAAGGATTACCCGTTTGGGCTGTCAGCCAGGTTTCTCAGCTAATGTGGATCAGAATAGGCCTGTACTGCAGAAGGTAGTGGTGGCAGCTCTCTAAAGCACAGGCTTCCTGCACAGCCCTGCTTCTGCAGTTCATTCCTATATGGGCTACTGGAGGCCTGTGGGTGATGGCAACAAATGCCTGAGCTCCTACAGCCCGGGTTAGATGGAAATCATACAGCACTACTGAATTTCTTGGGGTAAGAACATCTAGAAGGGGACAGAAGCATTTGTTTTCCTTCTTCAGGGAACACCTAGTTTTAGACTGTTTCCTGCTTTTCCTTTCAGAAACAGAAATATGGCTCTAGTCTATTTGGATCAGCACAAGCACACTCTGAGTCTCCACAACCATCATAGCAAAGGCAGTAATACTAATTTTTCCTTCTACTCTGAACTACCTCATCTTGCTGGATTCCTTACCTATGTCTGTTCCTTTTTCTGCTCCCTTAGCCAAGAGGAAGGTGAGAAAAAAGGCTTGACTAATGTATCTCCTCTCTTCTCTTCAGCCAGCAGCATTCTTGCCTTACCAGCTGCCATGAAAACAGAGTTTGTTGATAGTTTGGGATTTCCAGAGAAAATGGGTACTAGGGAGTTAATGAGAGGAAGAGGGATGGAAATAGATCTCCCTCTTGCAAAGGCTCATTTCTTCCTTAGCCTTTCACCTCTGGGTTGCTTTTGTTTGGGTATCTCTTGAGTCTGCAAGCAAGAAAAACAACTTCAGAGTCCACCACATTTATTTATTGGTGAATACATGCAGCGGGTAGGTGGGACTACAATGTTACACGGCCACACAGATATTGTTGTGATTCTGAGTGAGTTTCTGCTGAACAGGCAGTCACAAGTCAAGTGAAGGAAGGGTCTGCCTCTGTTCCTTGGTGTAGGCTGATCTTTGGTGTTGCAGATTTGCCATCTTCCTATTCTTTGCTTTTCTTTCCCTGGGATTTTACAGCTTTTCATGTCAGTGTCTTCCTCTTGAATCCCTGAGCTTTAAGTAACTCCATCTCAGCAAATATCGTTGAGCCTATTGTTTTGCTTTCCTTAGCCTGCGTGCCTTTAGCTCATAGGTTTTCTCACACCTACACAGTATTTTTCTCTAAAACTATGCCATGGTGGCAATTGTGTAAAACCAGCTTGGGGCACATAGACAGCCAAAGACCTCAGCAACAGGGCACAAAGGGTTTTGTCTTCAACCCAACTCACATCACCTGCCCCAACAACATAAGGAACTGCAGAATAAAGCTCAAAGGAAAATTTGCAGGACAAGTACGTAGCACTGCAGTGCAGTAACATTTTCAGGAAATTCCTGCGTGCAGGCTCCTGAGCTGGCACTTAGCAAATGCCCAGAATGCAGCCTGAGAGGTCACTGCCCTCCTGCAGCTCCTTTGCTTCTTAATATAGAGAAATGCAGATGTTTGACAGAGACCGGATGATTTCCCAATGGGCAAGTGTCTCAAAATTGGTGTTCTGGGCAAATGCCAAGCTGGTCAGTCCCACTCTATTTTTCAAGTTCACCTAAAATCTGGTTGACTGTTTTTGAAATCTAATTAAGAATTCAGTTTAGAAATCATGATAATGCAACCTTTGTCCTTGGTTATCTTTCATTTCCAGTTTGCTTTTCAGCAACAGACAAGTGCTTGTGGATATGAGGAAAAACGCTGAAAACTCTTCCTATCTATTATGCATGCTTCAATGCACAAGTGCTCTGTGTGAGAGCGTGTATCTGTCCTCTGTAGAGTGCCTGTGTATATTTGATTTGCCACTTCCCCTTGTGGAGGTGGCAGCACATTGGTCCTTATTCTTTATAGGAAGTTTATTACTTTTTGTGACGCGTCTTGAGACTCTGTGAACTACAAGAGTGTGTTGAGATAAAGATTATTTATTATTCATCGCTCCAAAAACATTTGTTCCTACATTCTGAAGCTGGGAACAGTGCGTGATAGGAGACAGCTGCATAGCTAGGACTCTTCCTGCAAGCATGCAAATTATTTTTTAGATGTGAAAAGAGGCGATGGGTGCAAGTAAACATCTTTTTGGGTTTTTTTCCAGCTGTATCAGATGGGTCAATGAAAGCTATTACTTTCCCCCATAAAACCTAGCACAAGGAGATCCCCAGTCTGTTGATAACAATCACGTTGTAGCTAACAGAACAAGCACACAAAAGAACAATGTAAAAATGTCATAAAAACAACCAGTCTCAGATTTGAATCTTTCATATGAGGAAGGCATCCTGCAAACAGAGGTATCCCTTATTCCTATGTGCCTACTTCTCCAAGTAAAATTGCTTAAGGCAGCAAGAGGCAATTCAGTTCAAAAAATAAAAGCAAAACCAGCCTTCCTGCAGAAACTAGACATTTTGTGAAACCAAATGGAGCAGAGTGAAGAGTGGATGTCCGTGACTGAAACGACCGTGACAAGACAATCTCCCCATATGTCAGATGGATAAAATAACAACTGACTCCACTGTGGAAATTCAATTGAAACTCACTCATATCAAGCCTGTGGGCTTTCTCAGAGAATGGAAATTAAGATTGGAGTCTCCACCTGTTCAAACGCATCCCAGTTCTGCATTTTTCCTCATTTAGGAGACGGGGAGGATTAAACATCTCCTGTTGCTTTTGGATCCAGTTTGAAATTGTTGAGTATTTCACAGGAAGCAGTTTTTAGGAGGATAATGCCTGTAACTTGGGCTGAAATCATCTGAGCACCTGTGACATTTCAGACTGAAAGAAGGACAGAGTTCCACAGAATAAGCCACCTTTATTGCAGTCACTGCAGAGACTTTGACAAAAAAATATTTTATTCCACCTTATTTTTGGGCAGTTAAGAGGAGCCTCCATGGAAGGGGAAAGCTAATTTTTCTTTTTCCTGATAACAGTTTAGTAGTCAGTTCCATTTAGTCAGTTCCATTTGTCTCTGAAACCTGCAGGTGACTTTCTAAATTACAGACATAAGACAAAAGAGAGCCTGTTCTGTACCTTGCTGTGCTCAGTAGTGCACAGTACTTTGGTAGAGTCTATTTTCAATGAATGACTCAGGGAGAAACAAAACCTGAAATGTTCACATGAAGAAGACACTGCTAAATTTCAGGTTCTGCTCAACTGAGGAGCAGCTGCTGTTATAGGCATGGAATCCATATGGAATATTCCTCAAAAAAACAGCAATAAAACCTTTTCAGAGTGAACAGGCATCAAATCAAAGGTCCAGAGTCAACTAACAGAGTCAGTGAAGTCAACTCCACTAAAAATTCATAATTTGTAAACACCAGGCCACCAGCTTCACCTTTCAAGCATCCACATACCTTTCAAAAAACACCCTCTTTACTCCTCTGACTCAAATCTCCTATCTCTTTCCCTCTGTGTTAGACCTAAGAGATTTGTACAGAACAGATCATAGCAGAGGGTCTAATCTCAGGTGAGGAATTTAAGTAGCACTGTACTTAATTATTTCTTATATCATTTTCTTACACTTAAAATATTCCTTCTTTTTTCTTTTCTGTTTTTAGCTCTCAAGAATGATCAGCTATTTTTTAAGGTATTAAATAGATTATTCCCAGCTTAGAGTCCCTGTGTGCATAGGATTCTGCTCTGCAAGACATTCTCACACAGTAGCCATTCTGGCATAAAATCTTAAAATCCTTGGTTTGGGGAACAGATTTTGCCATATCTCTGCCTGCTGCCAAGATAGGAGCAGTGACTGTCTGCAACTCCTGAATGCTGTTTCAAATGATTAATTCATGCCTTACACTCAAGAACACAAAAAATATCATGATGAACTTTTGCAAACAGGAAAACAATATCTCCAGGTATTTGTGTTCAAGATTTGATTTATATAAATGACATTTTGCATGTAAATATGCAGCCACTCATTTCACTGCCTGCCAAGAGGCATTTCAGCTAAACACAATGATGCTCCTCTTAATCTAAAATGTCATGTTCTCATATGCACCTACTGCAAAGGTTATCACACACATCTGAAAGTAAACAAATTATTTGGCAAATGATTAAGCCTCACCAAATTTTTGTCTTTTCTTCCTTGTTAAAATAACTTCTGTCAAGGAATATGAGTCCCCAGGCAAGCATCCATCAATTCTGAGCACCTGACTTAAGATGATATGAAAATACTAGTTGCCTTCCATTTACCCCAAATAGAGCTGAGGCCCAGCTCCAGGGGGATTGAACAATGTGCTCAGAGAACACCAAGCCCTGGGCTAAAGCCCTGCAGGCAGTCCCATCTGTAAAGCTTCCTTGGAGTTTTATGAATAACCAAGGCCTCACTTTCTGTCTTTCCCAAATCTGGACTCAGAGCCCTGCTTGAGTAGATCATTTATAACGTGAGATTGCGCTGGCTCACTGTGTGTTGAGATCTGTGTTTCTTCAGAAAAGCAGGAGTGGCAAACATCACAGAGCATCTTATTTTCTCCTTCTGGACTTCAAAAGGCTTTCAGGCTTCTGATCTACAACTAGAAGATCTGATCTGCTACTTCAATACCTATTTACTGAGTATCTCTGATGTGTCTATGGTCTGCTCCCTAGCTGCTGCAGCACTGCTTTCCCAGGCCCCAGGATGTTTCCTTAGTTCTGAGGCTGCAGCAGAAGTATCTCAGGCACTCCTGGTGATACTGCCTACACCTACCTATACTTTTGGCATGCTATAGATAGTTCTGGGGAGAATATGAAACCCAGGCTCTGATAGAGAAATTTGAGTCATGATGATTACTTGAATCTCACCCTCCTGCTGCAGGATACTACAGCCACTGCCTCTCTTGCTGGGCAAACTTAATTCCTGTCCTGTCATAGAAAAACTCTCCAAATTTCAGATGGCTTTTTCACCTTTTTCCCCCTGCTCTATATTCCTCCCCCCACCCCCTCATATTCTTTTTAAGTAATCAAAGTCTGAATTATTGATCCCTTCTCTGGCAAAACAACCCTGCACTCTGCATTTTGTCACAGGTGCAGTTAAGCTGCTGCCATGGAACTGCTCTCCTACAGCGTGACATTGCCTGCAGCTCAGAAGTCACCTTTGTTTCCTCTGTGAGGCCTGCCTCATTTTATTCTCTCTCATGTCAGATACAGTACGTATACATCTTGTTTTGTGATGTTGAAATTAAAAAATAAAAATCATAGCTTTCCAATTACATGCCCAAATTTTCAGCTGAGATATCTCAGACAGGATTTCTTTTTCCTTTACATAAACACATGCTATACACAATGAGGGAAAGAAAAAAAGGACTGGATCTGTCTGAGGAAATTTAAGGTCTTTTTCACTTTTAAACCTAGCAGGAAAAAAGGACTAAAATGCAGGTCTTGTTTCTTTTCTTTTCATTTTCATGCATGTTGAATCTTTTATTAAAAAACAATAACAACAAAGAAGATCGAAAGGAAACATAAAGAGGAAATGTTCTTACATTTTCAATCACAACAAAATTGATGGTATGTTTCACTGCAAGCGCTAAATTCCTCCTACTTCAGACTGAAGGAATTTTTTTCCAAAATCAAATGGCACATATATGTGTATCTACCATAAATTAGGGGAGCCTATAGAGGTTGCTATTGTTCAAATGGTGTTACTTTATTTTTCCAGTGAGATGGCTATCCATCAGTCTTCTGCTCTCCTTCAGCCCTTTGTGTGAGCTCAGTACCAAGTTTATTTTCCCTCAGATGTTTCTCACTAAGACAAGCTCCCAGCGCTAGGAGAGGCAGCCAGTTTGAGTAACAATTAAAAGAAAACAGCCTTCAGGTTTTAGCATACAGGAACATAAGCTGCAGTCTAATTGCTTAAAAGGCTGAAGGTTTGCCCTTGAGCATGGGTCCAATCCTCCCACAAACAAAAGGCCCACATACATGTCCAGCAAAGTTCCCAGAAGGGTATGTGATGGTCTACAATGGAGGATGAGTCAACTGTTAAGGCAGCAGAAGAATCAATCACTTGCCTGTAGAACTCATCCTTTAACCGGAGCTTTGTTTTAAAACTGAATTTTCCTTTCTTCCAGCCCTTACTTCCTTCTTCTCGCATTCCACCCCTATTGTAAAACTCAGTTTTACCCACAGACATGAGAAGTCTGTAATAATTTCGGTTCTGTGCCTGTACCTGGAGGTTAGTCAGTCTCCAGACCTGAAGCAGGAGAGGTAGAGTTCTAAGTACAGGTCTCCGTCCTGTTGCTGTCAGATAAGGCTGCCCTTTTCATGGGATGCCAAATTATTGCTCCTCGAGCAAGAGCCAACACCCCAGGAAGAGCTCAGCCTGAGCCAAATCACCACTTGTGCTTGTTACTTACTCTGTGGTGGTAACCTCTGGCTTAAAACCACATTTGTGGCACTCAGCTGTAGAAGAGATGATGGGCTAAATTGCTTCCTGAGTGGCACTCACAAATAAATATTTGAACTGATCAAACTAAAAACAAGACTCTGAAGCAACAGCAAAACCAGCAATTAGTTCAAATTTGTCACTGAAAACGTAAATTTTTTTGAGGCTGAAAATAGTTCAGCTACAACATTTTGCTAAAAGCCAAAAAACACCATATGAGCTGTTTTCCAGGACTCAGCAAAGGGAAAGAAGATAAAACAGAGGAGAACACAGAACCAGCATTGCATCCATTTCAGCCCTGAGCCTGTGGTGTTGCTCTGGTTCCAGATGCCAGGGCAGTGGTAGCCCTTCAGCCTCCTGACTGCATGGTACGACAGAGCTGGTGAGGAGCTGTGGAGCTATACAGACACCAAAGTCCCACCTGGAGGGACCCCCTCATTAGTCCCAGCTTCATACTACGGCAGCCACCCTATGCTAAGAACTGGGAACGGGGAGCAAGGTTGCACTTGCAGGATATTTTGATCAGCACCACTAACAGAGCAGGGATGTCTTTTTCTGTAGAAAGAGCTGTGTTAAGAGAAACAGATCAGTTTGGAAAAACATAAACAAACCCACAAAATGCTCTGTGCTGTATATAGACAGCCTCTCTGGAGGTGATTTTATGCTGTAAGCCCACTCATCTTTTAAGCTCCCAGCTGCAATGAGAATTAGAACTAACTTTTTCACAGATGTTATTAAGATCATTCATGTGAAACTGCCATTCTGGTGCTAAAATCCACACATTCTGTTTTATGCAGTTTCAGTGGGTCATGTGCTTATGAGGCTGGGCCTCAGACTGGATTTTAAGTGCAGGTCCTTTAAATCACTACCTCAAGTCAGGTCTTCCACACAAGTGCTTTCCAGTTCTTTTTGTGGATTTATAACTTCCCCAAAATTTTCCACGGGAGATTCAGATTACCTGTCATTAGGCTGTCTTCTCTTTAAGGATCTCTGCATGGCTGTCCACATCCCCTAAGGGAACATAAATGCAAACTCACTGCCTGCCAATGCCTTCCAACACCCAAGACCTTGGAATTAAACTTTTGCAATATTCAATTATATTGCATCAAGTAATAGGTACAGAAAACATTTTCAGAAATGAAATGTTCTCAGAATAATTTAGTAAGTCAAGGTATCTTTTATTTTAACAGCATAGTTAGTGTTTTTCACATAATGTTTAGGCGTGAAATCATTACCATGACTAATTCAGCTATAGCTTTTTATTGTTTTTTTTTTCCTATTCATACTCTCCATTAACAAAGAAAACCTGGTGAGCAGAGTGCTGCAAGAACAGTAGATTGATGAGTTGAAAAAATAAAATATATATGCTGAAGCATTTCTAAGAATGATTTATTGTTCCTGAAGTACAATATAATTACAGCATTTGTTGATTCTAACTTTGTTATACTTTCTTTGACCTATTTGTTAAAAACTGCTTGCATATAATGTGTTTCTTGTACAAAGAATATATGTGGAACAGAAAATAGCACTACTGACATTATTATGATAGGACAAAGAAAATAATGTAAACTGAATTTACTAAGAGTTTAGGGAGTATCAAAATTATCACTGCATCTACTTAACTCACCATTTAAGTCAATTTACTTTATTCTTCCACCAGATTCCTGCCTCATTCCCTGCTCTTGACCTTTTATCTCATGCCCTACACTCACTCAGTAGCTAGATATTTAATATATTTTTTTACATCTTTCTCATTCATCGCGTGACCTCAGTGCCTTATTTTCTGCACCACTCTAACTCTGTGTGGATGCAAAATTTACTAATGCCCTCAGAGTAGTTTGTTTGTGGTTGGTTGATTTTTTTGTTTGTTGTTTCTCTTTTTTTAGGTCACAATACTTTAAGTTCACTTGCCAAACTACAGGGATATTAAATTTCCCAATTAAGCAGGTTTAAATTACTTGTATAACAGATTAACCTATGAGCTTTCTCCCCAGAATCTTCCTGATAAATGACAGAAGAGTTTTTTTGGTATATGTAAAGCTTAAGCAAAATATGATGCTAAAATGTGGCAAAGCCATAAGCTACTGCTAATAGGTTCCAATAACTGACAGAGTTATGGGATGGCTGGGTTTGGAGGTTCAATTCAATCCATAATCTCCAGTTAGGAAAAACTGGCCTTGGCATTTGTAATGTCCTGTACTTTTTGTAGTGTTGACTATTGCATCCATCTTTGAAATATGTTTCAAAGAAATTATGTAATTTGAACACCAGCTGATTTGATCAAATGGGCCAATCCCTATATTCCTATGAGTCAGTCTGCAGGGAAAGTGATCTTTTTTTCAATGTATTTTTGTCTTTAGGAAACATTAACATTTAACTATGTTCATGTGAACATGGGCATAAAACCTTTCTCATTATTCCACATTGATTTTTAGAAAAGCTACAGCTGGGCTTCCCCCTTCATAACTGATTATCAGCTGATTTTTGGCTCAAAAGTCAGAAAAAGAAATCCTCGTTATTTATTTAGCTAATTTAATTGAGTTGCACTGAACATGTCTTTGAATAGATAACTGTGAAGCCAACATTACAGTAATGTGAGTTGGTGGAAATTAATTAATTCTAATTTTTGGGTTAATTAATGGGAATAACTTTATTAAGGAAAAGGGACATTCAGGTGTAGATTAAAGAAAAGAAATTTGAAACCCTGATAAAATCAAAAGAAATTAAAATCCAATGAGCCATAGGGTGGCTAAACATGTGGGAGCATGGCATCAGCTGTGTTTAGAGCAACTATGTTCTTCTTTTAAAGAGGAAAAGAAGGAAAATTAGTAAGCCAACCTTGGTTATAGTTTTTTTAGGGGATTATGGTAATTGTTGTCCTTAAAAGATTCAAGGCCTAGGGTCCATCACGGCCAGAGCCGTCACTTATCCAGCTGGCAGGGAGGGCAGGTTTATTAATTTACTTTGTGTTTCACAGGGGCTTTGCTGGGCATAGCACAAGTGTATTGGATTCTATTCACCCACGTGAACAACAAACAAAGGGCTTTAACTGTTGGTTTATGACTGTGCTGGGAAGGAGTATGTCTGGTCTATTTTTAATAGCTTTGTGTCAGAAAAAGAGATGTCTTCTTTTCAAGGCTTTTCAAAATAGAGAGACCTTAAAAATGTACTTCACTTTATCAGCTCACAGTGCTCATGCAAACAGAAATGAGACAGGGAAGAACAGGAAGGTCAAACTTGCATAAACACACTGTTGCATATGTTGTTGACTGCCAGGAGAAAGAGCAGCGTGCAGCTGAACTGAATGCATTATGCAGAGAAGACAGAAGATGCTACTCTGGCAAAGTCAAATTTCTTTTTTATGCAAGCTCCCACGTGATAAAGTTTAGAACTACTATTTCCTTTCAGTAATGTAGAAAACATGAACTGAAATGGATTTTATGAATCTGGCATGATGTTTTTAATGACAAAGGCAAAAGGAGTTTTTGAATTTATCTTTGTTTTAAAGTTCATCCTATATATTTTTCTGTTTCTGTCACCAAAATGCTAAATTTCCTAGCACCATCCTTCTAATAAAGCTCTATTTCTTTTCAGGAACCCCACTTGCTGCTGCAGAGAGAAATCCACCAGAAACTGACCTCCTTATCTTGAATTTCATATGTACTGAGTAGCTAAATCAGACACCAAATGATTTTAGGAAGAAAATTCAAAGTCAAGCCATTTCCTTTGGAAAAGCCATTTGAAACCTTTGGGGAACAGATATGGAAACATAATTTAAAACTCATTTCCTCACTCAAGTGACTGGGATTATTTTCAATAAATCCAGTGTTTACTATGCACAGAACATCTCCTCCTCTCTCACCACAAGCCCTGGACACTTTGGACTACTCTTTCATTCTTTGCTTCCTGTAGAAGTGCTCTGCTTGTGTAATTCAGATTTGTTCTTATCTGCAAGAAAATGCCTCTTCAGTTGCGGAGATTAAGCCTGCAGCAGCCGTGGGAGCAGTGCCTGGGCTCGGCTGTGAAGCAGCACGGCAGTCCCACCCCAAGCCATGCCAGGGTGCTGCGGCCCCGGCTTTGCTCGCGGCCACCTCCACTGACGATACGCAAGCACTGGGGGAGAAGCTGCGCTGTCTGGCACTATCCCTATTGGAAAGCACCGTTTGCATCTGTAAAGCAAAGCAGACATGATTTCAGAAGCTGATCTCTGACAACAAAGGCTGTAGAAGATTAGAAATACTTAGATTTGCCGTTCATTAAAAAATGTATTTTCCTCCACAAAAGGAATTGGTTTTCTTCACTCATTTGCCTTGCTTCTCTCTTGAGTGTGTATTTCCATGTGTGCCTTTAGTGAATTCTAGTAGTTCTATGAACTGTGGATTTTTTTTTCCACCAATTAGTTCCTCTGGGACTATTTTATTAAAGTCTTTTTGGCATTTAAAATATGTAGATGATATCAATCCGATTAAAGTGTAGGTAAAGTTGATAATATGAAATGTGAAAAAGAAGTGCAAGGTACAATTACTAACATAATTATTTTCATTACCAATACAATTATATTTTTCATTTGTTGCTTGCTTAACCTTTTTATTTTTTCTCCATTTCTTTCTTTAGCACTAATCTACTGGTGTGAGAGGCAGTTCCCTGCTTCTCCAAGCAGTATGACGGTAGAAGTGGACAGAACTATTAGCAGAGGGATACAAGCCTTTTATCTCTCTCTGTCTGGCTAAACTCCAGTGAAGTCACCTCAGCCAGCAGAACTGTTCATTTTCCCAGGGGGATGAGCAATTGGGGTCTCAGTTTATTTTCCAGTCCCAAATGATTTTACTGACAAATCATGTCAATCGATAGGCTTGGAGGTAATATCAGGAAAAAGAGCCATAAAATACCATTTCATCCCTTGCAGTGTACCAGGAATGATTTTAAAGGCCCACTCTATTCTGTTTCACTGGCAGGCTAGCACCAATGGCATTTTATCAGTAGAACAGAGCAGCTCTTGCACCTGGGCATGATGGGCAGCAAAATAAGTCAATGCCATAAGAACTGCAAAGTAGAAATGGTGAAAATAATGATGAGGAAGTGATTTAAGACAGGAATTCAGAGTGGAGAGGTAGGTTTAATTTTAATGGGAAAGGGAGAAAGCTCATGGGTGGTTTACACAGGCTAATTCTCATGTCCTACAGTTCTCTGGGGGAGCTAATTTGTTTTGACTTGAAATTGGGCTGTATCTCATGGCACCTCTCTTTTCATCCATTCTAAGGGAGTGCTCATGGAGAGACTGAGCTGGTGGAGTCTGAATTGAAGGAAAATGCTGGCTTTGAAGCCCATTAGTGCACATGAGTTCCCACACCTAGACTACAGTTGGGACTAATCAGTGATGATGTTGTTTTCTCTGGGATTTTCATGTTGCTTTCCAGGCAGCACTCACTTGAGCTAATGCAAGCAGATACTTCCAAACCTAAATCTATATCCCTAAGGGTAGCAATTCAAAGTCGAACTTTTTGATGTAAATTAAGGAAGACTTAATTCACAAGGGTTGTATCTGTAAAATGATTCATCCACATCTAACCCTGGGATTTCTTGATTTCGCAATTAAAGGAGCAGAATTCTGTTCTTACTGGGACTGTGTCAGTACAATGTGTTTTGTGGTATCATTTTTGTCCTGTGTATTTGGTTTGATCATCTGTCAAACGAGTCTGTAATAATAAATTACTTTTTGTTTTTATGAGGTGCTACAAAAATCCTCAAAGTTTCCACATATTTATGTTTGTGTGTGCATGACTCTTTGTCTGGCTTTGGTAAAGTGTCCTCTAACTGCATGAGGCTGCAGTTTTGAAATGCCTGGGGAGGGGGCTACATCAGTTGAAATTAGGGTGAATTGTGCATGAAGCACATATTTTCCTCAGCATCAATGAATAAAAAATATTTGTGCGGGCTCTCCCAATGGGAAGCAAGTGAATGAAAAATGAGAGCCACTCTTAATCTGTATGATACCTTAAAAAAAGCACACAGGAACCAATTCGGTCTTTCAGACGCAATTAAGGGTTGCAGAGCTACCCTAGAAGAAAACGCAGTGTGCAGCTGCCATTCAAAAACTCAGCCCCCAGGCTACCTGAATGAAAGGCTGAGGTACAACACAGCATTAGAGAAGCAGTGGAGAAGAAGACAGCAAACAGAAAGGTTTATTCTCTAAATGAGCAGCAAAACCCCATTAAGTATTAAAAACAATGACCATACAGAAGAGCAGATTAATGTACAGTTCTGAAACATGAGTCCTGATCCAGATTCAGTGCTTAGCATGTGTGCTGGATAAAACCTCAGAGCCTTATTTTTGCATAGATTATTAAAGATTGTATTAATTCCTCTAATGCCTAGGAAGTAACTGTGGCTGAGTTCTCCCACTTATACTAAAACACTTGGCAGGATCTAAAGTTGAATCCTGACAAGACTAGAGTAAGAGAACAATTGGGAGTTTTTTTTAATTGCTCTTCTGGCACATAGGACAGTTCCTGGCCTCTGCATGGGCCCTTTGCATGCTACCAGTGTTGTACCCCTTCATTCTGCATCATCCAAGATTCACATATACTTTCTGAGCCTGGGAGCCCCTTCACCTTGTCCCAGGTCCTCTACAAAATGTATGGACTGGCCATGGATATAACACATCCAGAGTGAATTATGAGATGCTGTTAAACAACATTTTAGTTCTGTAACTTAGGAGGTGAAAGGTGTCTAATTAGCAAGAAAAAGAACAGAAGGGGAATGAAGAGATATCAATAATGAGGCAAGGGAGAAAAAAGCTGTTTAGTGATGTCCATGATGAATACAAACGTATGAAAGCAATTCAGGAATAGGCAACCTCTAACTGAGCTTTTTTTTTGGTACACCATGTTATTGTTAACAGCTGAAGGAAAAGCTTTTTGAAAGAAACAAGCATGGAGTACAAGAGAAGAGGAAGCAATATTCATGAAGCATTTCATGATCATCAGGCTTCCTAATGCAATCCTTCATCCCAAATTTTAGAAACGCTTTGAAGTCTGATGGCTGCTGTCCCTCTTCTTCCTCTCTAAAAATGTGGTCTTCTAAAGATAGCATGTTATCCAAAAGAAGCATACTTCAAAATTTTCAAATGTTGCCACAGAGTTTCTTTCAATTTATGTCAATTAGTTGGCTTTTGTAATTCTATTAAAAGAAGCCTATAGGTCCAAAGTCAGCTATTAGCAGATTTTGTTGTAGTACACAACAAGTAGTCCCTCAAACATGGGAGAGCAAGGAGACACTGGATATCAATCATCCTCTAGGAATACCAGGGAATTACAAGAAAGTAATCTCTGACTGATGTTTGTGCCAGTAAAACAATCTCATGTAATACACTGATTCATTCAGATGCCAGCCCAGTGGTCAGTCCTTATTAGTAAATCTGTAGCAGCTGAATGTCTTTTCTCTGACTTTTCTCTGAATATGCTGACCAAACCCAAGCTCAGTACATTGTCATTTGAACACAAAGCTGCAGGAAGAAGATACTATTTCTACACAAAGATTTAAGATCTCTCAGCACAAGTACCAATAAACTACATATATATTGCTTAAAAACCCTCTTGAAACAGCAGCACTTTTTCTAGCTGAGAAATGTATGCCAAATGTTGGGTCTGCCATGGAAAAGTTTGTCAACCCAGGCATTCAAATGAAATTCCCTCGGTGCTTTCCTAAACTGTGGCTGAACAAACCAGTAGAATAGCAAAGGTTTTGGTTAGAAGCACACAATGTCCAGAAGTTCCTAAGACTGGTGCTTCTGTAAGGCATCCAGGTGCTGGGATGTGAGACTGGGACATCTATTGATCTGCAGAGTGCTGGCTCATCCATCACCTGCTCCCTGCACGTGTGTTCTGTAGGGTGAGGAACAGGTGCCAAATTCAAATATAGGTTACTACCTCCTTATCCATCCTTTCTTTGTAAGAAGACAGAAGGAGGCTGGAGGGCCACTCCTTACTCTGAGGGGAAAGGTCTGGCTGACTGTGCTGCTAGGCAGGCTGGACCATCCTCAAAACTTCTGGAGAATGTGTTATCAAAAAGATGGGCCTGATGGTTTCTATTGAGATGGACTCTGGGTAAGTAACAGCATTTGAATGCAGCAGATGCATAGAATTAAAGTGACTTAATTTAAAAAATAAAGGTGTGGAAAAGACAGTATAGGAGAAGTGGGCTACTAGCTTTTTTTCATGAACAATGCCCTCTTTACGAATATATTTGTTCCCTTAGTTTGTCCTACTATTGTTTAGTTTCCTGCTGTGATTGAACTATAGTAGAAGGCTCAAAATCACATAGTTTATTTGTGCTGTACTTATACCATGTTAATCTCAGGCCTCCATGTTTCTTCTAAGGTACCCACAGGAGATCAAGAGGACCTTTTTTTATTTATTTATTTTGATATTCTGTCTGGCTTTGGAATATTATTTCTCCTAACCTCTGCAGCATTGTAGCTTGGCTTCAGTTACAGGTAAGATTTTGGCAAGGTATGCACAGTAATCTGCACTTGATGTATTATGTTTTTCACACAAGAGGAAAATCTGAATTCTGCGGAGAACGTGTGTTAGTAAGCTGACAGAAAAACAAAAGAGCATGAAATTCAGATGTGTTTGGTTGGTGTTTTGCTAATCCACTTAGCATAAAGCCAAGCACAGATATGGAGCCAAATGGGAATTGTCTCTACATCAGATCATGAGCAGGTACTAAGGTTTGTTTTCTACCCTTTTCTACAGACTGAGTCATGATATTACACCAGGCTCACCTGGGAGCTTTATTTAGGAAAGCCACTGATTTTATAGGGATGTTATTAGCCCCAGGACTCTATTATTACTGCTTCATTTGTGTGAAAATACAGCACATTTCAGCACAAGGCAGTGTGTCTCCCCCACTGTTTGATGGTGGTTGGACTTGTCTACAAGAGACATTTCAGGCATTTTTAACAGAAAGCTTTGGAGCCAGGACCCTGCAGCTCAGGAAGCCCCTTTAGACTCTGTTCCTAAGCCATTGCAGTCTGCGTGCCACAGAATCTGCCCAGCAAACGGTACGGGCAACAAAAGCCTCCGTGAGCTTTGGCAGAGTTTCTGAGCATAACCCAGACACCAGGCAGACCTGTGCTGTCACAGCAGGGATGGCTGAGCGTGTGTAACACAGCCAAACTTGAGAGCCTGTGCAATTTTATGTATGGAAACCTAAGCATCAACAAGGTTAGATAAAAGGGTTTCAGACTGAGTGATGCCTTAGTATTGGGAAAAGGCCATAAAAGGAAGTCCTCTTGCATATGGCCGTAGATCTTGTTCCTAAATATGCCACACACTTCCATGGTAAGGGATTTCTACTTCAAGGGAAATGGTGACAGAAGATCAAAAATGTAAGTGCCAAGGAAACACCACCGTGTCGGTGCCTTCAGTTCCAAGCGCAGCTAGTGAAGCCGGAGCAGCCCTGCCGGCAGCACGCTGGGACGCGTGGAGAAACTGAGTTCTGTACTTTGTTACTTCCCATTTTACAGGAACATTTAATGGGTGAATGCTGTCAGCTTCTATGGTCAGATGGTTATTCATAACAACTTAAGCTGCTTTCAAGTTCTGCTTAATCTCTGGGTGAGGCTTGGCCGTGAGACCCTCTCTGCCATCGGACAGTTTTGGAGCGGCTCCAGTTTCACTCTTTTACAGGGAGTAGTTTTGTTACCCTTCGGCCACTCAGCCTCTTGCACATGCTGTAGCTTTTGGCAAACGTGCTGGCTTGGCTTTTACTTGATGGAATGCCAGGTGGTTCATCCCGCATCCCGAGAATGCACACCACCATCTCCTCACGCAACGCTGCTTCACCAACCAACGCTACGGAACCAGAGCTCTGCTGCCAGCACCTGCTGGAAGGCTGAGGGCCAGAGAGCCGGTCACACCAAACACGCTGGCGCGGTCCGAGTAAAACCCTTTTTGTATTTAAGTGTCTCAGTGTGGTTTTAGCGTTTTCTGCCACTAACGACACGAGGAGACCTTCAGCAGCTGCGCCGCGGCAGCACGCGCGCAAGGGCGGCGCGGGTCACGTGACGCCGGCGGGCTATTTAAACGCCGCCGGGTGGAGGGCGTCCTTTTGCTTCCCTCAGGGCCGGCACGGGTGGTGGCCGCTGGATCTGCTCGGTGAGGCCTGCGCGGGGCTGGGCACAGGTACAGCAGCGCCGTGCCGTGCCGTGCCGTGCCGTGCCGTGCCGTGCCGTGCCGGTGCGTGTTCGGAGGGCGGCCCTGCCGCGGCGTCGTGCGCTCTCCCGGCCGCGTGGTGCGCGATGCTCGGCGGGCTCTGCTCTAGGCAGCCGAGCAGCGTCGTTAGTCAGCGGCAGCAATGCCAGCTCTTGAGTAGGGATGGTTGAGGCTTCCTAATAGCTGGGAGTTCGCAATGCCTCGGGAGTTTTGGAGGTGTTGCCCAGGAACAGCACTGTGCATACAGGTAGAATTTCAACCAATTTGCTGCCGTGGGTTTTGTTTGTTTGCTTTTTTTTCTCTCTGGGATGTCTTGGCTGGGGGTCTTAAGATACTTCAGGTTATCTTTGTTGTTCTGCCGGGGCGCGGAGAAGCCGCGGTCCCGGCCGCGCTGCCCCTCGGTGCGGGTGCCGGGGCCCCCCGCTCCTGCCTTGGGGCTCGGTGGGTTTGAGGGGCACTGCCCTGCTGGAGCATCAGGAAATGTCTGTCTGACCCCCTGAGACACTCCTGAGCGAGAGCGGTGAAGGAAGGGCAGCGATTTGAGCACCCAGGTGGTCCCTGCAGTCTTTCCTTGCTTCGGTTTTCTCTGCAGTACCAACAGTTTTGGGTGCTCAGGCTAATAAGTGCTTCATACCACATAACTTCGTTGCAAGTGTTGCCTAGCATGAATCCCAAATAGGAACTTTTTTTGTTTTGTCAGGTGGTGGAGGGGATTTTTTTTTTGTTTCTTGGTTTGTTTTGTGAACTTTTATCCTAATGTGTGGCTACTTCAAACAAAGTCTCCAAATTTTGAATATGAAAGTAACATCTGGTTTGTGTTCAATACTGTTATGAGCAGCAAATGCAAATAGAGTTTTGTATTTTAACAAAGCACTCTTGGATTGTCATTCTAATGAAAGTTTCCTACATCCCAATTATCCTAATGTCAGGCAGTGATTTGCTAGCTCTTGCTTCAGCTGAAAAAGAAACAAACTTGTTAAACATTTCAGCGCAAAACTATCCCTTAGGATGACTGTCCATTTTAATAGCATTAACTAATCTGCAACTTGCAGTTTCTTCTACTTATCATATTTTAAAGTCTCTAGGCAATACATAAAATCTCTTTTTAGGTCTTCTACAACCTGTTGTGCCGATTGTATCAGGCATGGACTATTACTGATAAGCTGACACCCAGTTCTTTACACATGCTTGAGACTGCTCCAAGCTGAAGTGGCATGGAAAGGACACGCTGACCTGGAAGTGTTAGCAGTATCTGTGATGTTTCATTGGGGTGTGCGTTTGATATGGGAGAGGGCTCTTTTGAGGCCTACATAGCAAATAATTGTACGAACATTTCCTGTTGGCTTTGCTTCTGGGATTTAATTTGTGTTCCTCTTGTGGTTTGAGTTTCTGTTACAACTTGTTGAGTTGAGTTACAAAATGGTCTTGTTGAGTTTCTTGTAAATTTCTGCTTTTTGTTGTATTGTTTGCCTGATGACTCAAAGAATGAAGTCTTTCCAACTGTTGTGTATCACTGTGATAAAGCTGGTTCAGTGTAAGGAAGAAAATCATGAATAAAGTGTTATGGAAGTTTGTTTTTACATTGGATAACTATTTGGTTTTATCACAGTGTCTATAACTGTTGTGTAGATTACCTGATAAGGAAAAAAACCAGACCAACAACTAAATCTGCCTTCCTTGTAAAGTTTCCATCTGTGTATGTGAAATGTTTTCTTTGCCTATTCTAAAGACAAAGGATTTTGTTGTTCTTCACAGAACCAACTCCTCCCCCCTCTTCCCTCTTCAATCACTTGCACTTTGAATGCTCTGGAGAAGGATGGTAAAATAAGAGGTGAGAAAGGTGATGGTATTGCCACAAATCAGACTTACTGAACAATTGGTTTTCTGGTGTGTTGTGGCACTGCACTATTGCTTTAGCAAGCTTCAGAGAAGGAAATGTGATGACATTAAGTGTTGGAGCAGTCAGGGATGGTGTTATAGGTGTGGATCCATCAGTTTACTGTTTCTTTTTAATGGCCACCTACCTGGCATTGTCTTGTTTTTCTATGGGGTGGACAACTTTGCATTTCTGTAGCCACATTTATATTTAAAAATTAAGATTTGTATTAAAAACATGTCTTTTCAAATGAATTGTGATTTTCCTGTAGCATCTCTTCATTGTATTTCATTTATGTGATCATTAGTACTGCACTTGCCCCAGTCATGCAATACTTGGTCATAGATCACATGACTGAAGTCTTGTTAGAGCACAGTTTACTTCAGTCAAGAGAGGACACAACCACAAAGGTTGTAGCGCAAAAGGCCTCCCAAAGGTTCAAGCATTGTCAGCCTCTCCTGGAAGAGATGAGCTATTTCAGCCAGAGACTGCAAGCAAGGAATACAGGAGCTGTAGCCATAAAGCTCAACACGCCTTTGAAGGGAGTTAACTGTCATCAGTACAATTCCCATCCTGTAGTCACCTTGCTCCACACTGCTGCATTAGAAGTGTCTAACATACAGACAAGAGCAGTTAAAAGCCTGTGCAGCATTCTTAACTGCATGAAGAACAGGGCTTATATCATGCTTTGATGATTTAGCTGGCACTGTTGCCTTTTAATAATCTGCCAGGTAAAGTAGTACAAGGTAAATTGATCTGAAAGATACAGAGCTTGTGGCTGCTTTCTTCTCTAAAAGCCAACCAAACACCACAGCTTGTTTGTTTCAAGAGGAATTATGTAGAGAAATGCCTGGCATTGCTAACAGGTGTTTGGAAGAAATTAGTGTCCAGTTTCCTGCTTCCTTTTTTTTATACCTGTCCTAGTGAGTAGGACTAGCCAGAAGCATTTTTCTTAGTATTTTAAGGCAATGGGAATACCACAGAAGAAGACAAAGTAGTTATGGTCACAGCTGGTAATGAAGATTGCTGGAGTTAGTGCTTATGGAAGTCTGAATATGTGACAGGAGATTCAAACTCAGAGTCACTGGACTCCTTTGTGGTGACTTGAGATGCACAAATAGTAGAGCTCAAATTTAAAGCACATTGTATAATACTGGGATCGGAGCAGGGGGAAAAGGCAACAAACAAAACCAATTTGTAAACCCTTGTCTTGGTTTGCCCGACTGTGGAATCCATCTGTAAATGAAGCAGGTGGGAAACCGGCAATCCTGAACCAAGAAACTACAGCAAGTCCATTACTTCTGCATGGTACAGACAATGCAAATACAGCTCATCCCAGCTGCTTGCCTCCTGTACACAGAGGTAAAAGATTAGATTAAACTGGGCCATCAGTTGTAATATGGAAATATTGGAGCATCTGTCAAGTATTTGACACTTACGAAACCAAAATTTGTTCAGTCTGGCACTGCTGAAGGAGCATCTGGTAAAAAAGAGCAGAACCTGGAACAAGTTCAAACAAAGTCTTGTTCCTGGAAGGGTATTGCTATGGTAACTAAGTTATCTTAGCCTCACTCTTCCCTTTAAACTAGGCAAAAAGCATCAAAGTGTCCCGCAGGTAATACAAATTCATAGAACAAGTTTATAATGTCCAATAGTGAAGATATTTTGGTGCTCTTTTTCAGATACCTTAAAAATCCTTATAGGCTTAGAAATTAGGTCTCTAATACTAGAATGACTAAGGAGTGAAAATGAAAACTAAATTCAGTGTGGTGGTTTCCATGGAACTTGTCACTTTAGGAGTGAATATTGTAATGAATACTTGGGAAATCATGGTGGTGGTTTATTTCTGCTATGTAAAAGGCTGAAACATAGCCCAAGGTTTCCATCATGATTTGAAAGTATAATATGCTGAGCTACATTATCTGCTAATTTTCTGTTTTATTTTTCTTGCAAATTATACCTCTTTTAGCACAGTTATATTATAAATCTTACCTTGAAAGCTGTGTTTTATTGGCAGAAGATGAAAGCATGAGTATACTGTCATATTCATGGTCTAATCTTACCTCTAAATGATGTTTCATGGGAGTATCATTTAGCTACAGCACTCCTGTCTTTTAAATGGAGTTACAATTTGCTTGTCACATAAAGTTGTTCTGAGAATTAATTGCTTAATGTGGTATGTATGCACTGCTTTGAAAATTAGGCCATATAGGTGATGAACATCATTACCAGGTAATTATTATTAATATACTGAGTTCTAATTAAAGCAACTATTGGTAGATGAAGAAGGTAGTGTCTGCCCATTTTCATGTCAATAATGCTTCAGTCATAAACCTGATATAATGGGGTGAAGAAGCAGCTGTGGGAATAGCTGCTACTTTTAAGGAATCCTTTTCATCACTGTAACCTAATGGTAAAATGAATACACATATTAGCATTTGCCCTGTTAAGGGAGTGATAACTGTAACTACTGCCAGACAGGCAGATTTAGCATAAACAGAAATGAAATAGGGTTCTGCACATCTCAAGACACGAGATTGTTGATCTCTGCCAGCATCTGGAGTTGTCTTTTGTGACCCCATAGGTAAACGGTCCTGAATTGTGTCATGTTTTTGTTGCAAGCAAAATGCCCAATGTTTGTGTTAAACTAAGGGAGTTCATTAAAAAGAAGTGTCTTGGCAACTCTGTGTATGAGTGTTAACAGGTCATTGTCCTAGAGCAGGAGAAGCTCTGACTGCTGATCAAATTGTTAGGAGTTTAGTATCTAGGCTGGGGATGAAATTATGAAAGTAGATACTGTAAGCCTGAATTTCTGAGATAGATCTAAGGAGTTCTGTGCACTCACTGTCTCAATATTGCAGTATTGGAATTGCACAGATAAAATTATCTGCTCTAGGCTGGGTGATTATTTAGGAATGTAAAGCAGTGCAATTTCATCTGAGACCATGAATTAACAGTTCCTTCAGTTTCAGTAGCACTGCAGTTAAGAAATAATTACAGCCAGCAAATGAAGCACCAGAGTATCATCCCTAGTATGGACGTCGCAACACAACAGCTTCTAAAGAGAATTTGCTAAATTCCTATCTGGGGGGGTTTTGGGGGAAGGTGTAATAAAATCCTAACTCCATAATATGGAGAATTTGTGAAGCTGACTTATTAAGCCTTGTTATTTACGTCCATAGCCACCTTATAATTCTGACAATTGTCAGGATACTGAGAGGGGAGTGATTAACTGTTTCTTTCCACTGCGTTGTAGAGGAATCTGCAACAAAAGCTTACTATGAAGTAGCAATCTTAGAAGAGCTGAATGTATGCGATGTCTTGTGGCTTCAGAAAAAGATTGTAAAACACAGTCCCATGTTTCAGGGTATCTCTAATTCATCTATGATCATGCATAACGGTAAATTTCATAGAATCAGAGAATATAATAAGTTGGAAGGGACGCGCAAGGATCACAAATTTGTTAGACTTGAATTGCTACATCTGAACTTTTTTGTGGGCTCAGGGAAGTAATAAATATTGTTAAACATTCACTTATTACACTGATTCTTGATTGATCTTTTAAGTGATCTCACTAACCTAAAAAAGTGATTAGGTCTTTTGGTAGGTTTTTGTTAGCCAATTTATTTTGATTCATGAAGTTTAATAAAGAAACTCGTTTAACATGAGCATTATTATATTTAATCACTTAACACCTGCTAGTTTTTCTTCAAAGAGTTTTCTTCTGTCCATTTATCTTGCAGGTCTAAGATTAGGGAGCAGAGAAGGGCAATGAAGGTAGTGTAGTGTCTGAAGAGGAGCAGCTGAGGGAACTGGGGCTTTCAGGAGAAAAGGAGGCTCAGGAGAGACCTTATAACTCCCTACAACTCCCTGGAAGGAGGCTGTTGGCAGGTGGGGATTGGTCTGTTCTCCCAGGTAACAAGGACAGGACAAGAAGGAACAGCCCCAAGCTGCAACAGGGGAGGTCTAGTTTGGATATTAGGAAAAATTTGTTCACGGAAAGGGTTGTCAGTCCTGGGAACTGACTGCCCAAGGAAGTGGTTGTGTTCCAAAGCCTTGAGGTATTTAAAAGACGTGCAGATGGGGCACTTAGGGACATCTCAGTAACTCACAGTATCAGGTTAATGGTTGGACTCTGTAAGGTTACAGGTTTATTCCAACCTAAATGTTTCAATACATTTACATGAATTTGATTAATATAGTCAAGCTATTTAGGCTGATTTTCATCTAGATAATTATAAAACAAGTCACTTTTCTCTGCTCATTTGTAAAATTCTTTTTTAATGGGAGCAATTAAAATCAGCTTTTTTTTTTTTTATTTGACATATACATATGCTCTGCAATATTTAGTTTCAGGCATGGGGTTTGATTTACTTTTTCTGTCTTCTTGTGTTAAGTATTGATGGTATGGTATCAAGCTTTATGGAATGGGCTGCATTTCTAGATTCAACTTGTATAATACTTGAAAGCAATCCTTGGTTTTAGTGAGATCTCACGGGCTTTCTCTCTATCTGACAATAACATTTGGAATATAGGTATAGCTCAAAGGGCAGTGATTCAAAAACTGCCTCCTCATATGGTACAAATATTGATAAGGATGGGTATTTTCCATTTTCTAATGCTAACTGTGGGAGGATGCTTGCAATTTATCTTGTTACAGTAAGTGTATTGTAAAGCCAGCAGAGTTGAGAGCCAGTTTAAATAGCAGTCCTGGGTTAAATTGTTTGTAATCATTGCATATGAAGGAGGCAGATGCTGAAAAATCTGACAAACTCCCCCCCACAACTTCTAAACTTATGGTTCTGTTTTTGCTAAGGTGTATCAGGCCTAAAGCAACTTTTGAAATAAAATTAATCAGCTAAGACAGCAGTTCTTCCTTTGGCTTTTGACCTCATTTTCTAGGAATCTAGTGTTGTGATGGATTTCAATTAAAAAAAAAAAAAATTCCTGCAGGGAGACAAAAAGGTATTATCCAGCTTTGACGTTTCTCAGTATTTTCATTGCTTGCCACTTACTATACTTGGTAATAAATTTTGGAAGGCAAATATGACTTGGAATTTTACTGATGTTTGAAGTCTTATTTCATACTGACATTCTTGGCATAGACCTCTACTCTTTCACTTTCTCTGCACTTTTCCTTTCTACAGTAGTTTGTATCTTTATTCATTGCTACATGATAGCTTCAAAGAAAAAAATAATCTTTAATATTTTGATTCTACAGTGAGTTGTTTGGGAAAGAATGAAAAGTGCTTTATGATGGAATAAAAGTTAAAAATGTTCTTACAGTAGCTTGTAGAAGTCCCAAACAAGAAATGGCATCTTACTGTGGCAAGTTTTCTATACAGAAATAGAATCTGGTGCCTTATGCTCTACTGATGTAAGCAATGGCATAACTGCACATGTAATGATGGGAACACTTGTTAACATGTTGGTTGGTGGGCAGAGTTCCAGCCAGTAGAGAATGATTAACAATACTCAAGTAGTACCTCACTTGCTCTTTGTTCTGCCGCTTCAAAGTGAATCACAGAAGAGACAAAAAGGAACATGGAGGAATTCCATCTACCAGAGGCCTTCCAAAAATCCCAAGAGTTGAAAGTGACACATTCTCTTCTACGGAGAGGTGATTGTGGTAATGCATAATTAATTAGATATGTATGGTGAAGTCAGCATTACATGGGTCTAAAAGACCGAGAAAACCCAAATTCAGGGTGACAAGTGCAGTGGGAGTAAGTGACTAGCTGAAGATCCTTCATAACTAACAGAAATTGTGGAGAAAGTGGGAACAGGATGAGGAGCTAGTTTCCATTTGGAGGGTTTTGACCAAAAGAGAATTCTTCCCTCATGCTAGTTTATGTTGAAAAGAGTTCATAATAATGAGGGCACTGTGAAAGTTTTAGTTAGAAAAGGAATGTGAAATTCTAAGTTGAGCTTTTATGGTTTCTCAAATTTTTGATGCAAGTCAAGCAATCAGAACTTAATTACTGTTTCAATGCTTTTCTTGTTGTCTATCAGTAGATCCTGTGTCAAAAACAGAAAGAAAAAAATGCCAATTTGTCTTCAGTTGTGCCAGTCATGTACAAAGTTGACACCTGCAGCAGTGTTAAAGGAGCTGGCATGATGAGAGATGACAGATTTAGCATGAATATCATGCAGATTGTGGGACATAAATTTTACTGATTCACTGGTTTTGTTTTTAATGGCAAACTGCCCAAAGCCCAAAATGTACGAGCAGAAAGTTTCCCTCTAATTCACTGAAAAATCAGCAGCCTGAGGACATGCTGATTTATCTTGTGTGCTTTTGTTCCTGGTTAGTTCCAGCTGCTGATATGGTCTCCTGTCTCTGGAATGTTCTTTAGAACACGTGTATCTTGCTGGACTTTAAAGCAGATCCACATTTTTTATAACTGTACCAAGGATCAGGCATTTAATCAAACAGATTATAATGCTTCCTGGTTTTAGCATGTATTTAGACATAAAATTCTTTTAGCTATTTATGCTGTAAAGTTTTAGAGATCTCTCAGAGGGCTATTTTAATCTTAATTATGTAGCTGCTGAAGAAGACTGTTAATAACTAGTAGATTTATGCTCTTACACGTCTTGTTTTCATCCTAGGTAGTTATGCCAATACGACGTTGTTATACCACCTGAAACTGTCAGAACAGTGTTGGTATTTTTCATAGCTCTGCCTTCCAAAAGGGCCTTATTACATGGTGTGTGCAAATCCTGAGTGAATCACTCAGATAAACGTGAATGAGTTGTTTGTTGGTGACTGTTCTCACAAAACTTCTGCAGGTTTCCTTGAACTCTGTTCTTACTCATTGATTAATGTGAATAATGTATAGTTACCTCAGCTTTTGTGTGACTCTTAATAGTTCCAATTTTCCAAGGCTCAGGCTTGTTCATTATTTTAGAATTCTTTTTCCATAGTTCCTCATTTAAGTGATGTGTTCACTCCACTGTTAGTTATTTGGGTTTCTGAGACAGAGATAGTAGTAGATGTAAATTTTATTGCTCACGAAGTGATTATCAGTTAGCAACGATAAAAATTCAAAAGATAGTTAAAGCCTTGCCTGGAATTAGCTTAGTGTTCATTTGAATTTGGTAAATCCCTTTTTGAATAGGAAAAATGAAATGTTCTTCAGTTCTTTCTAGGATAGTTCCTTTGGATTTTCCTGTTTAAATTAGTATTATGCTTGGTATTTCCCTATGGGTTTCATTGACAAGATCTAGAGTATTAGGTTTTTGAAAGATAGGGATCTGAGTGTGCTGTTCAAAACTTCATTTGAGAGGGTGTCATGAGTCACCAAGGGACTAATTGGGAGCTTTGCTCCATAAGTAGCCTGGCTCTGTCATGGAGAGGATATCAGCCAGGGAGGCTGGTGGAATTTCCCTCTGTGGTTCCCTCAAGTTTGCATCTGAGTTCCTTTGACCTTTGGTAGAAGTCCCAGCTCATTCTTACCTGTGCCATTGTGTACAGCTCTGTGTCCATTTTCTGTGACTGCCACCTGTGAGGTACTGCACAATGCTGAGAGCTTGTTTTATAGAGGGAGGGCTCTACACTGGTATGAAATTGTACAAAATGGGAAATTGCTTGTCCGCACCTGTTTCACATTGCCTTAGCTATTTATTTTTCAGCCTCAGTTGCCAAAGTAGTTTAAAAAGTGTACTACTTCAACCTGACATAAAGGTTTAGGTAAGGAAGGATCTGAACAGACAGGGTTACCTTCCTCCCCATAGTTTTTCCTGAAGGAATCTCTCACCATATGCCTCTTGAATTAATAAGAAAGTGGGTTTTGGATGCAGCTAGTGGTGGAAGAATCTGCCTGAATCTGCCAGTCAGTTTTGGACATTGGCCAAACATGTTTAAGGGAAAAGCAGCTGTTTGGTTTTTTTTTTTTTTACTTCTGCAGTTGGAAGTCAGGATTTTCATTTTGGGGAAAGGTGAGGCTAAATGAAATGTGTAAACAGACAGTAGTTGCATCTCTTTTATTCCTTGAGGACTAGTTAATATTATGGAAATAGGAACGATACGAGAACCTTTGTAAGGGCAAAAGATGAAACTGTTTTAATTTTTTAAAATTAAAAAACAGTTTTTAAAAGATGAAACTGTGATGAGAGAGGAGCAGAGTTATCCCTCTTCCTTGTCATAAGGTTTGCTTTTCAGTAGTGTGGTATGTAAACTGTGTAAAGATAAAATGCAGGCATGCGATTCTTGTGCAGCTGGGACCATACCTTTTGAGATGTTTGGGAAAGGAAAAAATTACCTCTATTGACAAAATTTTAAAATAGCGATACTGCACTAACTGAATGTGATACAGCAGAAGGATAATTGTAAGGGCCCTATAAGGAGTCCAGGGTTCCTCACTGCCTAGTTCAGGTCTTGCATAGTGCTAGATTATGGGATATGGGTCACTTTTCATAGATGAGAATCCAGCTGTTAATATAACTAAATACTGGAAAAATGTTTTTGAAGCCTTAAATGCTTCAGAAAACTTGAAACCTAGATGTTGTAGAAAACCTGGGTTTTCTGAAGCACTGCAAAATGTGTTGTAAATGACTATGTTTGACCCTTCTAGATCTAGTGTTGTACACTTGTGGAACTGCTGTGCTGAACCAGCATGGAATATATTTTTCCTCTGAGGTCTTTCTACCCCTGCATATTACTGGTTTAGAACAAGAGGGTCAAACTCTTGCTGTATACAAGAGTTTGCCTGTAAGGCAAACTGAAAGTGTTCATCAGATCTATGTATTTCATAGAGTTCTTATGAAGTAAGTGAACAATAGAATTGTTGTTTTGCAAGGTTTGTTTGCTGGGCTTATTATTTAAACTCTCTGTTGGTGAAGGGAGGGAGTTGCTGAAATGTCAGCTGCTCAGCATGAAACTCCTGGGAGACAGGATTTACAGTCCTGACCTGAATCCATGCAACCTCTCTGAATACTGGATTGCTGGAGTGCTGCGTTGTCAGTGTGAAATAGCACTGTGCTATCAGTATGCCAGCAGCAATAAAGATGTACTGCAGTTGTCTCATGAATGCTAAATTCCCATGCAAAGTTCAGGTGTGCATCAGTCATGTTTGCTCTTCTTGTAGCTATCTCCTGGTTCCATATATAAACATTAAAAAAGAAACATTCAGTGGTTAAACTGTATAAAAGGAATTAACATCGGAGATAAAGCTCTCGGAGAAGTTAATGTGAGTTCAGTGCAAACTCCCTCATTGATTGATCCCAAATGACATTGCCTGAGGATTCAATAATTAAAGGCCCACTTAGCTATTTTATTCTAAATTACTCTTGCATTTCACACTCTCCTGCCCCTGAGTAAACTCCACAGTCATTTAGAATGGCAGGATTGATAGTGGATACTAGTGGCCGTACTGGTTACATCTCTACAGTTCAATTAGATGTGCTTTGGACCATTTTCAGACAGTGAGGGCAGCTGGCATGGAAAAAAACATGTCTGCATTATGAAACTGTTTTACCCTCCAGCATAAGGAACAGGTGGGCAAAATTCACTCTGACATATTTTTTCTGGGAGTGATCCTTGTTATCTGCTCTCTCCAGGGAATTTTTTAGTGGGTGTGATTTGCTACAGGCCAAAACCATTCAAGACTTAAAAATGTAACAGTCAAAACAGGTTTCAATGCCTCTTAACACTGGGGGTCTCTTTCCTGGCACTGCTTAATCTGCTAGCATAAATGTACCTTTGGATAGGGTTCATTTTAAATCTAGGAATCTAGTCTAAGGTTTTGGGCAACAACTGATAGAGAAATGACAAGGTAATTCTTGCTATCCTAACTTCTCTGCTTGAATTTCCCCCTGAATATATAAGCAGTGCATGAGGCAGACCTATGCACAAGTAGATGACATCAACCCTTTGAAAGTACCTGTGTTACCTTGGAGGAGCTATCTGTACATGAAGGTTAAATATTAATTTGAAGAAGAAAGTCAGAAATAGATAATAGAACTGTGGGATGCAGGTTTACAAATAGTTGTGAAAATTGTGTGTGTAAGATTGGTTAGAGAAAAGCACAAAGATAAAACAAAGTAAGAAGCACAGCTGTGAACTGTTGGAGAAGGAGCCTCTAATTAAAAAAAGGAAAAGTAAGGCTCTGGCAGATTGTGAGGGAGAATCAGCAATGGAAAAACAAAATAGGGTATTATAGTGGTGTTAAAGGAAGGCCAAAGTAAATGGAAATTGGAGATCAGAGTTTTAAACAAACAGAAAATCTTGAGTAGTCTGAGGACTGGTTTAATAAAATTTAGGCATTTAAAAGAGTGAATCCCTCCAATTTAAAAATCATCTATTTGGAGGACTTGGAAGAAAAATCTCACCTGAGTCTCTACTCCGTAGCAAATACTTGGTAATTAAATTCTAGTCTGCTGGCTTCATATACTCAAAGATGTAAGATTCCTTGCCTCATTGCATAGACAGTAAAATAGAAATGTTCCTTTCTAGTAGATATATAAAGCAGTAAGGATATTTTAAAATTCCTGTCAAATCACTCCATGTAAATTACCTAATCAGATACCATAGCTACATAATGTAATGTTAAAACTGGCAGAATTACACCATCACAGGAATCAGCTATCCCTGTTCCAGATTACAGGGTTTTATAATTGCAATGTTTCTTCATCAACCCACTTCACTTCATGCTGTCACATATCTTTGGAATTGTTATGAAAATTTATCTCTGTATAGGTTTTCATCTTCTTAAAAATTCATGGGTTTCAATTTTTTTTTTTTTTTTGGGAATCCTTTTTTGGTGAATGCTGATGCTGGCATTTTGGGTATATGCTAGTTAGTGTAATGGAAAAACAGAGGCTCTGTTTATTCAGGAGTACTGAAACTGTAAATTTTCTCAAATAGCTGAGAGATTTAACATGCTTAGTGCCAGCTCAGAAGTATAGAATAACTTTTTACACCATTACAGCCTTTTTGTAAAGTAGTGTTTTAGTTCATAAACTTCTTATCCTTTTTCTCAAATATAAGGCTTTGTGTTATTTGAAAGACATAGAAATCAACTGAAATTCTCCTTGCTCTATGGTGGTCTCACTTAATTTCATTAAATTTCTTCTTTCTGGTTGTAAAAAGAGCAAGCACGTATCTCAGGAAAGAACCTTATCCAACCAGTGGCCCACTGGTGCAGCAGTGCCCCTAAAACCAAAGTTTCCACCAAACCCTCCTTGCACAGATGTAACTCCAGCTTGCTTTGATAACTGATGCGCCTTCTTTAGGATATTCCCTGAGCTCGCTTTTTTTGCCCATCTCCTCTGAGCTGCCTTCCATCATAAGGGTGCAGTTGCATTCTCTGGATCAGACCAGCTTGGAATGATTTCTGGTGTAGCTCAGTGAGCTTAGCACATCGTTCATAGCAGTGACCAGCCCTCTTATGGAACCGAATCCTGCAGTCTGAGTAGCGTCAGGGTTACCTGGGTTGCCCTCAGAGCCTCTTTTATGGAAAATATGATGGATAAACCTTAAGTAGGAGGTGAATCTGTTTACACAATGCAGTGCAGGTTTCCATATCCAAAGGTGACGTGGGGAAGAAGGCTTTGTCTGTGACTTCAACTAAGGCAGACCAGGAGAATTCTCATAAATACTTTCTTCGTAGGAATACAGGAAAGTGACCAATCTCTGTGCAGTAGAACTTGCTGGCTTGCTGAAATCAGAATGGCTTGCACAGACATTTTCATTTCAGCAAAGCTGAGGTAGGGCTCTGACAGATCCCTGCTGGCTTTCTAGCGGGCTCTCCTGCCTCAGCCTTCGGCAAGCTGCCTGGCAGGTTGACAAGCAATAGAACATGACAAACTAGGAGGTTCTGGCACTTGTTCTCATCGCTCCTTGAAAGGTGAAACTTGCAGGCTTTTTAAGATTCCTGATTCCAAGGCAACTTGGTAGGTGGACTGCTCCAGACTGAGGGCTTGCTTTTCTTTTTAAAACTGTGACATAAGAATATAACTAGCATCAATGATGATCACAGATGACAGTTTTTAAAATAGCTGCGCAGAATGATAGGCAAGAAAAAATTAAGTCAAATGTTTTTCTAACATGTGAAGGGGAAACCTTTCTTGATTTGATAAGCAAGTAAGTATATGCTATTTTTATTCAATTAAAATATATGACATCATTGCTCCTTGATAGCGAAGTCCAAACTTACCATTGCAATATATTACCATAATAAGACTATGTTAATGGGCTGCTGTATGTTTTTGTCAGTAACTAAATATCCAATATTGTAACTCTTGTTACCACATATGAATTGGGAAATTTATATGTGGAGTAGATTAAATGAAATGGAGAAGCTTTATTCTCTGGTGCTTGCCCTCTCTGATAGTTCGATAGTTTTTATTACCAGGCTGTCCTATTTTTTTGGCTGATTGTGTTGAAGGGAGGTGAAAAATAACAAACTGAAGCCCTGACAAACTACTCAGTAATGAAATGTTAGTCTGACTTCTGAAATGAAACTGTGGCATCCTCAAATAACTTGTCAGGTTATAGATCAATCTAGAAGTGGCAAAATATTAATTTGGCCTTGCTAATAGAGGTTTTACTGCCTAGGCTGAGGGATACTGACCTTTCTGGTATCAGAGTGAGTTCAGAATCAGGTTAGATCCTTTTGAGAAAGAATGCATCTCATCATCCCTACCACCACCACTGTGCTACCCTGATCCTACACAGTAAAATTATGGTTCTGTGGTCTCCTCTGTCTTTGTCATTGCTGTTTCCAGTGTCTGAGGTTCCATCTCCCTATACTGACAGAACACACAGGATGTGGGTTTGTTTCTTTTGGTTTTTTTTTTCAGACCTAGAAACTTCCTGCAACTCTTCTTTCCTTTCCTGAGGTTGCCCTTGGCTTTCTCGATTTTGTTTTGCTCCTGAGTGCTGATTCAATTGAAATGTAAATGTATTCTGAGCATCTTTTTCTAAAAGGGATTTGATTCAGGCAGATCTCTCAATTTTATAAATGCCTGAAATATTTGCTTTAAGAGAATGAAATAAATTTGGAGTACCATCCTGTAAGTATGTCTTGAAACTCTGTTAGCTTTCATCACATTCTGATCAGCTACCTGCTATTTTGCTAAGCACATGATTTCTGCTCATTTTTTAATGTCAAGCAGGAAGTGGCTATGAACATGTTCTCAGCATCACAGGAAAAATGTTTTCTTTCAATATGATTTTGCAGTCTTTATCCTCTCTGGGATGTACATCATACAAACCCTTCTTGATCACTGATCTAACTTTTCTTTCTTTTCTCCTACTAAACATTGCCAGCTCTGGGTTCTTATCTTGCCCTGGAGCTCTACTGCAATTTCTTATAATATTCCAACCATGTATGTTTCAATTCAGTACAAATTGGCAGGGCTCCTGCAGTGAGCATGCTCATCTTTCCTTTCTTCTGCCATGTGCTGCTCCTCCTTCTGCAATGTATCTCTGCACTCTTTTCTGTCTATAGGAATCCATCCTTTCTGTAGACTTTATTCTGGAAGTTAAGCAGTTCTGTCAGTTTCCTGATTAGACCAGGTCTCACAGGCTGCAGTTTGCTTCATGTTTGTTCTTAGATTCACATACTTGAATTCCTCCTTTCTTGTTTATTACATCTTTTGCATTTTCAGAGAAAGAACAGAAGGATTTTTATGCAATGTGTCACTGTCTTTTAAATGATCATTCTTAAACCCATCTTTTTCACTTGCTAGCCATGGCCTCATTATTTCTTTCTGGTTCAATAACAGTCATCCATCAGTGGCTTTTTTCCTGAGTAATGTATGTTTCCTTTTTATCCTTTTAAACCCCTTTTATTTTATTTCAGATAAAATATGTATGGTATCTACAGTGAAGAGCTAATACATGTCCTCTTTCACTATTGGACTAAGTCAATATTTCAATTTAGCAAGTTTAAAATAAAAACAAACAAAATAACAAAAAGGTGTCTCAGTTACATTTGCCTTAACCTGCATTTGAAATTATGTTCTCCTTATTCTTTTAGCCATCTTTTCATTTAACAAAATGGTGGTTTTATAAAAGTCTATTTAATTGCCAGTTTGTGCCTCCCAGAATATTAGCAGCACTTACATAGTGTTGCCACAGAAAATTTAAAAAAATTTAAAAAAAACTAAAACTAAAAAAAAACCCAAACAAAAAAATACTGGGCTTTGTGCTATTGGATCATTAAAATGGATTGGAAATGAGGCAAGGGTCAAAAGTGAACTCAGGTTTAGCTTGATCAAAAGCAGAAGCAAAGCAGTAAAATCAGGATATGTGGTCTGGAACAACACCTAATGTGTGGTTTATGCTAATTTCAGTGATCCCATGGGAATATTTCATGTTACAGTAACCACAGAAAAAATCTGGAAGGTCTGTCTCCAGGAACGTGGTGGAGGATTTTAGGTAGGCATGTAAGAAAGTAAGAAAGTAAAAGCCTGATATAGTTTAACTCCATGTACATTTAACTCAATGTAATTATTAGTTGACTTGTCTTACCTGACCTGCCAGGCCATAAACTGGCTGCCTTTCCAGCTTTGACCCACCTGGAGTTTCAACCTTTTCCATCACAGCCAAGACATCAGCCTGAAGACTCGAATCTAATCCTGTCCTCTGTTGTTCTTCGATTCATTACTGCCCACTGATATTCACAGTTCTGTCCATCTCTGGTGGAACTACTTTCTACCACTAGTGGTTTGTTATAATTCTCCTGGAGGCCATGGAATCAACAGAATTGTTGTCTGGTTCAATTATTTATTTCATTGGTTGTTTCTGGGCAGGGATTGCCATCTTGCTTTTTGTTTAGTTTCCTTTTTATCAGTGTTGTCCTTCCTGACCGTATCCAGTAGTCATCTATTCTGGTTCCTAACACGTGGATGTGGAGGCTTTCATGAGGGCTGAGATCATGGTTTGTGATGATAGAGCTAGCTCAACAAACACTTTTTCTGTGTTTTCTTTGTGTTACTCCACTGGATTGAGAATGTGTGGGTTTTTTCGATACCATTTTTTGGAGCTACTGCTCCCCACCCTGTCCAGAGATGGGGAGAAATCATGCAACAAAATTAATTGCAAACGTACCCTCTGTGCAGCAAAGATCAGTGAGCCTGTGAAGTTCTGTTTGACACACAGCAGTAGGACATGTGCTGTCATATCTATAAAAGTCAATCTGAGATAGTTATTCTTTTAGCCAATGGAAGTCTGTCTCATAAAATCTGTTTTATATTTTAATCTGAGTGCTATTGTGCTTCATGGCAATTGCAACAAGAATCTGTTGGTTCCTGTTGAAACATTATATAAAGTATTATTGCATAATCCATATAATTTGCATGTTGGCCTCTCATATGCATTCAGATCTGATTAAAATAATCTCTCCTGCCATCCTGTTTGTATATTTGTAAAGGTCAAGTGTGTGACTAGGCTTGACTATTCAGCTGCAGGATATAGTGGACTTTTTATAGCATCTGTAATGTGATGTGCACAGAAGCCTTTCTGCTAATAAAATGACACCTATTGGTCTTAAGGGTCACGGACATTTTTCCTCAGGTACTTTGTTGCCAGTTATGGTGCCAAATCCACCTGAGCCAAAGGGTGAATTGTGAACCTAACTGGGAGGGTGTGGTGTTGCCTTGGCAATGCTCAATATTGAAATGCTGTTAATCTTGAGTCAATTTTTTTTTTTTTTGATCTTTACACTCCTGCTGCACTCAGAATACTTAGTATAATAGTTATTTGTGGGGATGTAAATATAATTCCTGCTATCTTTCCCCTCTTTGAACAAGTTGAACATGGTTCTCAGGGTGTCTAGTCCAGTTTCTTTGAATGCTGTAGCTGCTTTCTCTGGGCCTGTGGCCCAGCTACAACTGCCAGGGTAGCACTTGGATGTGTAAACCTGCCAGTAATTACCAAACGTGTGTGTGTTGTGTTTTAAGTAATTTTGACAAATACCTTTTATGTTCTGGAGAAGCCAGGAGGACACATTTTGTCTTTGAGAAGTGTAGTGACATAAACGTGTTCTGTGTATTTCATGGGGATGTATCCATCTGGACATAAAGGAACTATACTGACAGTGGCCTTCGATAGAACGTGAGGTACTCAGCATTTTATTCTAAGCCTCATCCCTGTTTATGAATCATTTCCTGAATATGGAAACTGGAGGCATTGGAAATATGCAGTCCTGAAAGATACCAAACATGTGAAGCAACAGAGGTTTATATTCAGGGCTGGGCCCGAGGAGGTCTGAATTTAATTTCCAGATCTATAATAAATTCTCTCTGTTATTTTGAAAAAGTACTTTCATCATTCAATGCCAGAGTGCTCTCTTCCTATGAAGAGGCAAAAATTTTGCAATGCTGCTTGTAATTTTGTAGTTTCCTCTGGCATCTCTTCATGCTTTTCAATAAATCAGAAGCCCCTGTGGCACTGTTGCTCTGTATCTTTTTGTACCCTCTGACAGGTCTAGTCAGAAGCTTCCTAAATTTGGTTGATTGTTACTTTAGAAAGTATAGGAAACACTTAAGCAGACTGACTTTTTTTTTACTAAAGGTGAACTTCTCAGGGACTCATCAGTAATGTAAATCCAAGGGGGGCTTTAGATTTGTTCTCGGCGACTCTTGCATAACCAGAATCTATTGGCAGCTACCAGCACATGGATAATCTGTGTGAAATGAGTTGGTGTTATCCTCATCTTGGAGTTACCTTTTCCTTTTAATCTATCATGTTGTGGTTACTCAGTCTCTGAAGAGACCAAGAATACAACAATACTGAAAGAATGAGGGTGAAATGATAAAGGCTGAATGGTAGATTACATGGGCATTCCTAGTCAGGCTTTGGTTGGATTGTACCTTCAAACACCATCTATCTCGGTTATTCTGTGAATGAATATACACATTTACTTTTTTTATTTTTAAAATATTTTTTAACAAAAACTCCTTCAAAATTCTGTTCCTGGTTCAGAGTAAAACAGAATAGTTACATTGAATGAGTATGATACAATGGACAGATGAGACCCTTTCCATTTCTTAATATTCTTTCCCCTTTAGTCAGAATCCTGTGGGTCTCTAGGGAAAAGAGTTCAGACTGTGAAATAAATTCCATCTGGCAGTCACTTCTTCCATCTCCACATCCAGAACTCATTAGAACTAAACAGAATTCTTCAAAATGAAATGAACTTTCCTACTTAGACAGTGATTTTGATCCCTTTGGTCCTCTTTATGCAGGACCTTTTACATCCTTCAGATGTAACTTCCTTAAAAATGCATGAAATGGGAAAATTGGGTGCGTTTCTGTTTTCCACCTCTGTTAGCAGATTCTTTTGCATGGCTGAACCCATGACAAACCACGAGCTGCACCTTCACAAGCCTCAGTCCCACCTGAAGATATTTGCCGTCTGAACCTAGTTTTACTTTACATTAGTTTAAAACCACTTTTGTCATCCTAGTATATGAAACAGCTGAGTAAACACCTGTGTAATATATACACAATATATTTGCTCTTCAATGAAGCCTAAACCATACCCTCTATGGCACCTACTTGTATTAGAGGTGTTAACTACCTACACCTGTGTTAATTACAGGTGTTAACTACTTACAGACATCTTTAGAGAGATTCTTGGATCAGTTATCCTGTGCAGGAATGTTGTGATTAAAGAAAAGTAGTCAAAACTTTATTAACTATTCCTGCCTTTCCTGATTATTTGTCTCCTCCTGCTTTAACAGAATTTACAAGTGTTTTCTCTTATATCTGAGATTCTGGATTTTGTACATCTGGATCTGCTTTGGCAGGGCAGTTGCAGTTGGTCAGAGCACTGGTATGATGCAGGTTGAAGTAATCTGTTTAATCTCACTAAATTAGTAGTCATGGAATGAAATGGCGGAGGGCAGATAACCCAGGATGCTGATGGGACACGTGCTCTGTGCAGAGCTGATGAGTATTTACAGCAGGATCTTAGAGTCAATGCCGTGGCTCTCTTGAAAGAAGAGAGAGCCTGTTTTTATTTGCTGGTTTGGTCAATTATATATGCAATCCCTCTAATTCTGAAGAATATTTTAGGATAAATCTGCAAAGAATTCAACCTCTTCCCTTCTAAGAGAAGACTCTTAAAAACTCACAGTCCACTGATTACATAAACCTTCCCATAGCGTAAAAGGAATATCCTGGCATGACAACTGCTCCCGTGCTTTTCCATTGCTCAGAACAGGGGCTGGCTAGGCCTTTGACAAACTGTCAACCACTGATCATCAGCTTCATGGCATTACAGCAAGCCATGTAAACACATTAAGTCATTAACTTTTGATTCCTGAAAGTGCTTGTGGGTTTTGTGGTCCTTTGCTTTGAAGCTCCTTCTGTTTTCTGTTTTGCTTCAGTTTATTTTCATTTTATTTTCATTTTGGGTTGTTTCTTTTTCTTATTGGATTATGGAAGGAGTACTTCAGATATCCTAAAGAACTGATCTTTCCCTGTGCTTCTGTGTTACATGGAATCAACTGATCCATGCTGACTTCAGTCCCAGTTCTGAATACTTAGGATGAGCAGTGGCAAATCTTTCCTATCTCTAGGAAAGAGATATCTCATTGCTCTTCAGGGTGTTACTTCACCCTGCCTAACTTTTCCATTATCCTTTTATTGTCTCTGCTTTAGTACATTTCCCCCTTAGTACTTAGCTTTCTTTAGCAAATAGATTGTTTTCTTGTGTTTTTTTTTTCAAGGAAACTTACCTGTCTAATGTTCTAGATTTTTAACTCTTATGTAAGCCAATGTTGTAAACAATTTTCTGTCAAAAGCTTTTTGTTTATTTTCCTGAATCTCTGAGGCTGAAATCAAAGCGTTGATATATGTTCAACCCTGCTATGGATACAACCAACAGTCTGTCCATAAAATAGGTTATTTTGGTTTTGAAAAATAATTTCCATTAAAAGTTGGTTAGCTCATAAGGAGATCTCAGAAGAAGGTATTGATACGTAGGTGTGTATGTATAAATATAGTAGGTATTCTTATATAAAAGGAAAAGTATTAAGCAGAGGCCTTTCTGGACTCTGCATTTTTCTCATTATATATAATAAGGAAGAAGAGAACAAATTCTAGGAATAAATCATAATGCCTTCATTTGTGATGCAGCAGTTTAGACCTGGAAATGTTTCTGCAACCACTGTTTGAAGCAGTTTTCCTTCAGCTCGGAAAATAAAAAGTCACTGTTTTGAAAACATCTGAAACTTTGATGCAATACCTAGACTGGTACTCATTAGCACAGCTTTTCAGCCCCCAGTTTAATTGGTGTCAGTTAGTGTTACACAGTATCAATCTCGTGGCAGTTTAAGCCTGAGCAGTATAAATTACTGTGAGGATAGATTTGCAGACTTATTTTTAATTTTTTTTACAAAATCCTAATAACACATGGAGGAGATTGCTAAAAAAAACAAACCACAACTCTGTATATCCCAAATGTTGAACTGCTACTAATTGAAAGGACAGAGCAGGCTCAGAGATGTTCATGAGAACAAAAGGTGACCATTCAAATGGCAAGGTTATGACAAGCATCTTTTACCATTTTCTTACAGATACTCTCCACAAACGGGAAATACCCGATGTTTAGCAGCTGATCAGAGCGGGTGTGCAGTCTGTGAACAAGATCCTGCAGTTCCAGAAACTGCTTCTAGAAAAGCAGGGGCTGCTTCCCAAGGGAAAGGTAATTCTCTGCCGTGTGAGAGGGGATGAGCCTTCCCTTGAACGCCGTGGAAGGCAGCAGGAGCCCGCGGCACCTCCGAGCTGCCAGAAACATCGCCCTCTTCTGGGAGCAGAAACGCAGAGTAAGTTGTCGAGAATGTTTTTCAAAAATGCAAATGAGCTGTTTTCAACTCTTTTATATTTATGACTGTATTACTGTGAGGCTGTTAAGAGTTTTAATTTTGTAGTTACCCCACCTGCTGTTTCATTATTAAAACCTTGGGTCTGATTAATCAAAAATTTATTCTGCAGTCAGATCACAGCAGTCCCATAAAATTTGTAAGCATGACTATACTGTGGAAGATATTCATGACTGAAATAACTTTTAAAGTTTCTGATATGTTTTTCCGTGTCTTATGAGGAAGCAGTATGGCAAAATGCATGTTACACCTAGAGTCAAAACAAAACTGTGATGCTGCTCTGAGGGATTTTCTTTCCTTTCCTATAAAACCCCCATGCCCATACACACTACATGCAAAGGGGGAGAGTTCATGTGACAAGTTATTTTCATGAACACTTGAAGATGTAGATACCAAAAGGATATGGCTGATAAAATGGCAAAGATCATGGAAAACCTTGGCAAATTCAGTCCCCTGCATCATGTAGTTTTAATGGAATTTTATGTCTCTAAGGAAAACTGTCATTGAGCCATTTCTTTTAAAATACAAATATTTTATGAGGAGGGTATTAATGATATACTTTTCTTACTACAGAAAATGTGATGAGAACTTTTCTTGCAGTTCATGTTTTCATGGCTGTCTTCATTTGATATCTGAATATCTAATTCTGTCACGTAGTGTGGGGATAATTTAATTCTTCAATTGCTGTGGAATTGATTCTTCCCTTGGTTATGTATGTACAGAAGATAACACCAGAATGTTGCTGTGTATCTGGACTTTTTTTTTCTTTCCTGCAGTTATTAGTAGCTTGTATGGGAGCTTTCATTAGGTTTTTTTCATACTGGTGCTGCCATATTCAGCAAGTTTAATGAGGTAAATAATGAAAGCAGCTCTGAAAAGCAGTTTTGAGGACAGTAGTGTCCAGAGTTGAGAGGGATAGAAGGTAACAGCAAAGAGGCTCACATTGAGAATAGAATTCATTTGTTACTTTTGCAGCACAAATATTAGCAGAAATAGTATAGATGGATAAATTCTTCAGACTAATAGTTTCAGTGCAGCTGAACACTGTAAATCAGTTTTCCCCAGTCCATTAGACTCAGAACAGAATGAAAACAGCTTGTCTGATGTCTGGAGCAGCTCAGAGAAACAGTTAATATTAATTCATGAGGAATATGTTATAAGAAGTCTGTTAAGACTAAATTTACAAAGGAAAATTTCCAGTCATATGAATTACATTTTAAAGAAATAAAATGAAGTTGCTTTTGGGAGCCCAGTGCTTAGCTGACCTTTCTGGTTGCAAAGCAATTAGTCCCATGTATAGTGCTTTGGCAATATAAAAAGTACTGGGGAATGGCAAAATGTTCTGCAGAACTTAGTGAACGTGAACAGAGCTTTTAAAAAATGATAAAACCTGCTAAAATGAGAAGTGCACCTCACAAGCTCTTATTCTAGTCTCATACAATTAACTTCATCCTGTAGCAGCAGAATTGGATCCAGGTACATGTGTGTCTCCAAGTTCCTCCTTACCATTGCAGGCTGCATGATGTGTCCATGTGCACATTTGCTCCCATCACCTCATGAGTCATGGGGAAAGGACCCTCCCAGACAGGGTCTCTCACAGCTGCTTCTTGTACAGGTCTTTCTCAGTGGTTTTCACAACAATCTGATCCACAGCAGATGTGGCTGAAGCCCTCAGAGGGCCTGCAGAGCCTGCTGGTGCACTCAAGTTGCTGATACGTGCTGTCAGCTGGGTTGTTCCTCCTGAGGACAGGAGGAGTCTGGGCTCCTCATTGAGGCAGCAGTTAAGACTGGCCTTGTACTTTGTACTTTCATGGAGAAATAGGATGGGTAGAAGCTGGACAAGCAAAGGAGTGCTTGGTCTGAACAAGATCCCCTGCCTGAAAGAACCACTTGTTTACGTGCTGTTTAGCTCAAGGAAGGAGTGCCATTTTCTGAACGTGTTTGATGTACCTGGTTAAAGACTAACACCAAGCTGCTGGAACAAGTCACCTTGCTCCAGATAGCCCACGTGTTCTGACTATAGTACCATCAGAGGACGAGGCAGTGTGATAACATTTCTTGCTTTTGCCTACATTTCATATCCCAGTGCTGTCTTTGGCAGAAAGTGTGGCTGGCTGGAACTTCCCTTTGGGTATCGGAAGCCCAGTGCTGAGTATCAGCAACATCATTTAACATTTTCAGGGAGAACTAAAGTGGACATTAGGCTTCTTAAATTTCCTTTATGAGTTATGTGCAATCTTGCGTTACCTGCCTTTCTCTTCTTTGCCCTCACAAGATAGCCACTTACTCTGGAGAATTCTTACCAAAAGAAAATTGCATGTAGACTGTTTCAGCCTCTGAAACTCAATTCTCAGCTTCTTTTCTTATATCCTGTCTATGTAGTGATATAAAAAGAGATTTAATCTGAAACTTAGTAAGTACTAGTAGTAATAAGCTACTGAATGAGGCACCTTGGAGGGATTTGATCTTTTAAATAGCATTAAAAAAAAAAGATTTTAAGTAATGTAAAGCTATACCAGATTGTTTTCAGGGGACCATGTTGTGATACGTGTATTGTGCTGAGCCTGTGCAGAGAAAGGATGTTTTGCACTTCAGCATGGAAACATAAGAAATCTAATAAAGTATGGTTTGAGCTACCACTGGTCATTTATGTCACCTGCAAAGATCAGCTGTGAAACCAAAAATGAGACATGTTTGTAAGATGTCTGTTCTGTTACTTCATGTGATCTTTAAGGTTCTGAGCTTTGCCTGAGCAACTGTGTGCATCAGAACAGGCAAAACTTTGCTTTCCTTTAAAGTCTTTTCAGGAAGATCACAGGAAAACATTGCTATTCATGTTGCTCAGGGATTTTTTTTTTTTTTTTAATTGCAAAGGCAGAAGGCATCAGTAAGAATGAAGAATATACAAATACCTTCCTTTTAAAGATCTCATTAATAGGCAAGGTTATTTGAGCATTTAGTTGACTTGAGGTATAGAGAATTATTTTTACTCATATATTTCTAAAAAGGGTTTAACATAAAAATGTGTTTAAAAATTATCTGGAGGATATTATGCTCATTTTGTATTTATCCACACAGTAAGCATCAGAGCTTTCAGTCTAAGAATCCCAACTAGGCTGTGGATGGCTTTGGAGTATTGCAATTTCATTCCCCTGGCTAAACAGAACCTCTTGTATTTGAACCCCCAAGAACCACAACTTACACAGAAGAGAAGAAAAAGTTGTTCTGGGAAATATATTTGAAAGGGGCCTGATTGCTAAGGCTCTTGTGGAGAAGGGATAGGTCTTCCTATTGCTTTTTCTGGCCTTGGCTTACTTGCTGATGCCTTACATCATTAACTTAAGAATACTTTGGTTTTGGAAGTTCTGTCAATTCTTTTAGTAACTTGGGTATTTAAATCTGATGCTTAAAGTTAGCCAAGTTGTCCTTTTTTAGCAATATGGGCGTACATTTTAAAAAATACGTTTTAATAGCGTTACAGGAATGTGGTAGGGTAATCAGAACCACAGCAGTACAGGGCAGGGGAAAAACTGGCATGATAATGCGTAGAAAATATTGGCCAAGAATTAAGAAGAAAATTACTTGGACTGCAGAAACACAAGGTGGGAAATGTTTTCTTTTTGGTTTTTTTTATACCTCTCTTCAGTATAAAATGTGTAATGTAACAATTTCAGTTAAATGTAGTGACCTGGGGAAAAATATCAATATTTATTAAAAAGCAGTGAATTAGACTTGTGGAGCAGTTAACATTGCAATGGGGTCTCTGGAGAAGGTGTATTCCACCTTTACTGCTGAAAAAGGGTTAAATTAATATCAACATTGAATTTGAAGTGAAGAAATAACAACACATTATTTTCTATCTAATGTATTTACTTCTGGCTGAATATCTAGAAACAAAAAAATGCAAACTCTTAACACAGTTTTCTCTGTGTTAATAGTGTTTCTCTTTCTAAACCTGCTTCTCACCTGTGTTCAAGGGCTACACTACCTTTATTTCAAAGAAGCTTTGCAAAGTCAACGGGAGCCCAAATGTGCATATCTTTACAGTATCAATGCAAATTGTGTGGTGGTTGGTAATTTTTCTTGTAAGTTGTTAGGAAAAAACCATGATAAAACTGGTTTTGCCTAATGTCCTTACCACTGAAGTGGTAAGGAAACAGGTGATTATTCAGCTATGTTTTACCCATGTTCAGTTTCCATAACAGTCTTCTGCCACTTGGAATATTGTGTGTAACAGTGCAAGAAATTTATCAGATCTCTCCTGTAATGATGCAAAGAAGTGTGATGGGACAGGACTATGGACTTACTCAAAGTCAGTATTGTTATTTCTAATTGCCCTATACAGCAAAGGGAGAAAGGCTGTTGTACTGACACTCACTCCTACAGCTGTACCATGGACCAACTTCCTATGGATAAAATTCTTTGCTTCCCTCAAAGTAATTTTCATCCAAAACCAAGTTGTGCATGTATTTAAGATAAAGTTTTACAACTGAATTGTTTTTTAGAATGCTGCTCAATGTATTATCTGGGGTAGTTCAGAAATACTAATAACACTTTCCAACTGGAAATCGGACTGTTCCTGGCCTCAGTTCTATTATCTGGAATAGATCACTTGAATAAAATACATGTATTGAATTTTTTAAAGTACATTTTGGCTAGAAGTTGAATATGGAGGGCATTATGCATATGTATTAAGTCTTTGTATGCAAAACTCTGAGAAACAGGAATAGCAAGTCCTCTTATGTGTGAACAGTGCAGCATCCATTTCATTAAAATATGCTTTTTTCATCAGCTCCATGCTGGCAAAGTATTAGCATTTAAAATTCATTGATACTGAGTGATGTAGGATTAGATACCATTCTGTAGGGAGTTTGGCTGGCTTCAGATCAGCAATGCATGGTGGGTTACACACTGGATTCTGCTGTGGGTCTTTAGCTGCACCTGCTCATCAGTGCATCTTAATGTGAAAGTTACTACAGCCTTGGAGTGCTGCTTTATCTGGTGGTTCAGAGCCACCTCTGCCTGGGGAAGCTACACAGAACTGGGAGCATCTTTGTTATGAGCCTCTAGGAAACCACTTCAGGCCTTGTCTTACCACCAGGATATCCTGAACTTTCTATTACCTGAAACTAGTGACACTTTTTTGAGCTTCCTCAGGGGAGGCTGCATAATTTTAAAGGAACCTTGAAGTTCACAGTTTTTCTATTGATACAGGTGAATAATCAAGTCCCAGCCAGACAGGCACTGCCAGGGTTTTTCTGTATGTGTAGTAATATTTCTGAAAGCAAAATAAAGTATTCAAAATGTCCTGTCTTAATTGATGCCCAGGGCATGTGTTGGTTGGGCTTAAAGCTTGCCAGAAAGCTTTAGGGGGTTTGAAATTCATCAGAACTTCAAAGAATTCTAGGTCCTTATCAGATCAGGAAGGAGGGGAGTGAGTGGGACCCCGTATGTGCAGCGTGTTCGGGTCATTCTGTGATTGTTTTTTTAATCCCCCTCTTCGTAAAAAAGCCGAGGGGAATAGTTTGGGAGTGAACATCTAATGGAATACAGAATACAGGATACAGTAGACTTTGATAGGTATAATATATCACTGCAGGAGTTCTCACTGCTGCTTTCAGTCACAGGCTTTGAATGTGCCAGATACAGCTTGAGATTTGTTTTGGTTAATTACTCAGCCTTCTGCCTGCACCCATATACAAAACAGGCTCAAGTGGTACTCCTTGACTGAAAGGCCACCTGGAAGTTATGGAAGGGGAAGCAGGTAGAGCAGCTACAATCATAGAATCATAGGATGGTCTAGGTTAGAAGGGACCTTAAAGATCATCTAGTGCTACCCCTCCCTTCCCCCACCATGGGCAGGGGCACCTCCCACTTGAGCAGGTTCCTCAAAGCCCTGTCCAGCCTGGCCTTGGAACACTCCCAGGCATGAGGCATCCCCAGGCTCTCAAGGCAGCCTGCTCCAGTGCTTTATCACCCACGCAATAAAGGATTTCTTCCTAATGCAGTAAGAAAGGCTTGAGTCTTCTGTTCTTTTCTAACAGTTTGCTTGTCCTTTCAGCATTGCAAACCTGACCCAAATATCTCTGTTGGAAGTTCCCAAAACAGGAAGGTAGGCAAAATTTTTTTTAGATCAGTTGGACAATAACATGAAGTCAGGAAAAACATCATCTGTTTGCTCAACACAGTGAGTCTCTTGTGTGTGTTCAGTCCAGGTGAGAAATTTAAGAGCTAGGAGGGAATCCAGTGACATGACACCAGAATGTCCTGGCTGTGAATAGTAACAAATCTTGGAACAAATAGGAAGAAGAAAAGAAAGTTGCTGGTGATAAGCCTGACATAAAATGAAGAGAGCAGAGCTTCTGTTCCACACTGTAGGATGTGGTACATTTAGGAAACTGGTGAAAACCGGGCAAGTGAGGAAAAGAAGGGAGAGAGAACACCAGTGGAACTCTAGACAGTGTATATTTCCACAGGTGGAACACAACAAACCTCTATGGATACCAAAGAGAACAAAAATTAGAACCAATTGACATTTCAGATGGCAGGAAAAACTACACAACCATGCACACCCCTGTCATCCCCTCCCACCACCCCTGCCCAAACAAAGCAAAGATAGCCCTGTCTATACAGCATGTGCTTAATGACTACCTTATAACATAGAGATATCTGTAAATGCAAGATCCATTGGAATGGAGAATGGTGGTTTACCTTCTTGGGAAATTTGATTTTTACTAATGCATCTCTCTCTGTAACACAGAAAACATCAAGTTCCACCAAAACAATGTTGCTTTTTGTTTTCAAGAATATTGAAAGGAACAAGAATAAAGCTCAGAACTGATCTAGAAAAAGAAACCCAGTGGTTTGTTAATGCTAAGACCTTATCAGAGAGGAAAGAGTTTTCTCGAAGACCAATCATTTATAGTCTTTAGGATTATGGCAAAGTACAGTCACTAAATGTGTATCTCAGAATATGAGTCAGCTATGTTCTCTGAACATATTTTAAAAGATTATGTAATATTCCATTCATGAAAAATGGGAAAGAGCTGAAAGAGGATACATGAGACAGTTCTACAGTGCTAATCTTTAGGTATCTTTTTGTTAGATTCGACCCTTTGATATTGGTATGAAAAATGCAAAAAGGCGATGCCCTGACAGTTATTTTAGATTCTGCTTTTTGCATTGCTTTAGAGTTGCTGATTATATTCTGATAACCATGGAGAACTGATGCAGAGAATCTTTAATTCCAACAACTGTTCTCTTGACCACGAAGCTTCACTGTAAAAAATTTAAGTCCCAAGATTTTACTGGTGGAAAATGGTGCAGGTTCATTTATTTCAGTAGCGTCAAGCAAATTTATGCTTTCTAAGGATTTTACAGATTATTGCATCTAAAGCTGTATATTAGAACCCTTAAATATTTAATTAATGGAAGATGATAATTGCTATCAGGACAAATTATTACGTTTCTCAAACAAACCTCTCAATTCTTTAGATGCTTCAGCTTATTTGCAAATATGGAGGAATTTGTACAGTTGGGGAACAATATCTTTTGAAGAGATATTTTTGCTAAAACCAGAAAAAATCCATCAAGAAAAAAGAGACAATTAAAATGGAAAATAAAATACTATAAAGTCAGTAAAGCTGTGTTTTTAGGGTTTCTTTGTCTCTAATGGAAGAAAATTCTGAAGCAGAATAAAAAATTCATATAATCAGAAGTTACTCAGGGAAAAAAAGGTGAATCCATAATTTTTTTTATAAGAGGAAAATTATTATGACTGAGGAAATAAAATGATAGAATTGTTAATGAGGATATTAAGGAAGGATAGGATGGTCCAAAGTAGATTTGGAGGAATTATTGGCTGACTCACATGGTGTCTTTCAACACAGTTTGATCTCCATAAAAGTTCAGCAGGGAACACCCAGTTAGTTTTGACTCATTGCCACAAGGAAGTGGTCTTCTGATTTAGTGGTATTTTTATCCAGGTTGTCAGTATGGCTTGTCATTGCTTCCTTGTTCCTGTAGCTGACACTTTTCATCATTATTATTTACTACCACCATGTCAAAAAGCCCTTTTGTTCCTGTCATGGTGCAAAGAAGATACTGTCTGTCCTGGGAAGTTTGCAATTTGTATACTGAGGGGAAGGAACTGGGTGATTTTAGGGTATGTAACTTACCATCCTCAAGTCCATAATGAATCACCAAAAGCAGCCTGTTTGTCCTCATTAACCAGAGAGGGATTCTGCAGTGATGAGCTCTGCTGTAGGACCTAACACTGCTGGGAGTTAGGGGAGGTGGATGTCCCCAGGATGTCCCAGTGATGGGCCCTGACAGGATGTCATCCCACACTGCTGCTCTCATCCCTGACAACTTTATACATATATGTCATGTTCACGTGTGTTTAAGAGCAGACAGTTGCAAACAACATGTCAGAGAATGACTGGAGGGAGAGTAAGGAAATATAAAGTAGTATGGTGAAAATGGGAGCATGTCAGTATAGAGTGTCTGGGCTTTCTCTGTGTTATTCTGAGTACTGACATGAACTCTAAGCAGGCACTACTGGACTTCCTTGCACCAACCTTTGATCTCTGTTGTACTGTAGCATACATTTATAACCACTGCAGTTTATACAGTATGGATTTTATATGCTGGGAGCTACTTTTGTGTGGGGTTTTTTTGGTTGATTAGATTTTCTGGTTGTCTGGGATATTTTGGTTTTTGTTGGGTGGTTTTTTTTGGTGGGGAGTTGGGTTTTTTGGTTGGGATT
>WEKY01019711.1:0-11322 GCA_013390045.1 Picathartes gymnocephalus | reverse complement strand
TTTTTTTTTTTTCCTCCCCTTTGCTTTTGTGGCGGTGCTGCCTGCCCTGAAAAATCTCCCAAGTGGTGCTCGACAAGAGGCAAGAAAAGCAAAAGCAGCAGAATTTGCTCGGTGAGACGCTCGGAGCTGTGGAGTCAGCAAGTTCTTGGCAGCAAAGATCGCTTGACCTCCGTGCATTTAAAGACAGGTACAAAAAAAAAAAAAAGAATAATAATTTGAGTTGTCCTAAATGCACGTGGAGAAGAAAAAAAAAGCTCTTCACGTTAAATCTTCTCACAGGAGAAAGGAATTAAAAGGTGGAAAGTAACACGAAGTGGGAAATGTTTTATAAGCTCTGGGACAACGACGGAAAACAAGAGGCGAACAGGAAATTAAAAGGGGTTTAATCCATGGGCAGCACCTGTAGGAAAGTGGGAGCTGGGATTTTTTTCCCAGGGAACGGGGGCAGGAGGAGAGGGAACGGCCTCAGGCTGGGCCAGGGGCAGGCTCAGGTGGGATATTGGCAAAATTCCTTCATGGAAAAGGAAAGTCTCCATCCATGGATAGGGTTTAAAAATTGTCTGGAGGTGGCACTTGGGGACAGGGCAGGGGAATGATGGATCCGAAGATCTTAAAAGCCTTTCCTGACTTTAACGCCTCTCTGGCAAATATAGAAGACAAAACATCATTTTTTTCTTAGATAAAAAGCACTGGCGCTTCCAGGGATCCAGGGGCGGCCACAGCAAATCTGGGAATTCCATCTCAGCCCCTCCCCACCCTTCCAGCCAGGAATTCCTTCCCAACATCCCGTTTAAACCTCTCCTCCTTTAATTTCCAACCATTCCTCTCCTAGCACTTGTGAAAATTGTTCTCCCTCCTTTTACGAGCTCATCTGAAGGAGTAAAAAAGCTGCAAAGGAGTGTTTGGATTTGCTGTGGGAACCTCCTGCAGCTTCCCGGGAATATCTGTGGAGCAGGGACGTGATTTGGGCTGATCATCCCACAAGGAAAGTTTGGACACTGGCCTCAGAATTAGCTGGATTTTGGGGAATTTCCGCCACTCTGAGGTGGCCTGGCTGGGAACAGGGAATATTATTTCGGGAGGAATGCCATGGAAACCAGGCAGTGATGCTGGAAAAATCCCTCCTAACTCTACCTGGGGCTTGTGCAGAGGCTGAGACTCCGAACAGATCCTTTCCCTCATCCCTCCTTTCCAGATTTTATGCCTAAAATCATTCCTTTTCAAATTCGTGCTCTCTCGGGACTGTATTTGCAAAAGAAAAGAAAAAAAAAAAAACGCTGGAATTTGAACCAGGCTCTGCAACAGCTTTTTTCTTCCCTGTTTTTTTTTTTTTTTTTATTGTTTCATCTTCAGACAGAGGCTGGTTGGGCTTTAGGACTCTGAAATTCTGGGAGCTTCCTGCATTTTATTTTCCAGAATCCTCTAAAATTTCATTTTCCAGAATCCTCTGCATTTCATTTTCCAGAATCCTCTGCGTTTCATTTTCCAGAATCCTTCGTGGCACGGCTACAACACGAAAAAAATGTGGAGCTGGCAGGATATTCCTATTTAAATATCTGCTGTTCTTCTGGGAAAACCTGAATTGCTTTCCAATCCACCGGTTCCTATGGATTTCCTATCTGTTGGAGAATTGGTGGCATCCAGGGACACTTTATGGATTTCTGCTGTCACTGGCGGTTCCTTAACGTTAATTGTGACTCTTCATGTTTGCTTAGTGAAGGCTTTTTCTTCCAGAGGGCTGTGGAAAAGATGGAAAAATTGGAATATTTCCGTTGGAAGGGCTCTACAGTGATCATTTAGTCCAACTCCTTGAGCACATCAGGGCTGACAAAGGGTTAAAATACGTTTTTAAGGCCATTTTCCAACAGATTTCAGGTACCAACCACTCTGGGGAGCCTATTCCAGGGTTTTTTTCACCCTCTCCATAAAGGAATATTTCCTCATCCCAGGTGTAAGAGCGTAGGGTATGATCTCCTCCAGCAGGTTTTTATTTTGAAGGTGATTATCTGGGATTCTGACCAAAAGAATCCCATTCTATCCCAACAAAAGGAACGCTTGGATGTCCAGCACAGACCAGACTGTGTCCCAGATCCTGGCAGCCAGCGGGAAGGAGGAAAAAAAAAGAGGATTTGGGAATTTCCAGAGCCATAAATGCACTTTTAACCTGTGCACTTGAGGGCCGGATCTTTGCTGCCATCCCCAGCTGCCCGGGGCGTTATTGAGCCACTAAATCAGCTCATCCATAGCCTCTGGAATTTGGGAAGCTGGAGCTGGCACTCCGAGATTTCCCTGCCGGCTGTTGTGACCACTCGGCATTTCCTGCGTGTCCTTCCAATGCCAGGACATTCCCTCTCTCCAGGGCCGTTCCAGACTCATTCCTTGGGATTGGCACCTTTTCCAACAGCCCCCGACAGCTGGACCCTCTGGAGTCTGATTGGTTGGGAAAGGTGAGGAGTTTCAGGGAAACACGCTCGGAAAGTGAGACCTGTGGCCTGGGGTTTAACCTTCGGAGCGCTGGGAGCAGGAAAACGGGATTTTAGGCACTGAACACTCCCACAAAGCCCTCGAGGAGAGAGATCCGTGCATGCCAAGTTTGGAGCTGGAGGCAAAGGGCAGGATCCGAGGGGTTCCAAGGTTTTTGTAATTCCAGATGTGCTGGGAATGCTGCAGATTCGCCCAGGGAGTTTCACACCTTGGATTTGCAGGTAGAAATCTCGCTTTTTCAACCCCTTTTGAAGGATTTCCTCCCTCAGCAACCAGTGTTTTACGGCTTTGAGGAGATTAAAGGTTTTCTTTTCCGTATTATCTCCCCCCTCCATCCTGGTTTGTCCTTTCCCAGTTTGAAAGGTGTAGGAGCAGGACAAGGAAATGCCAGCAGGGGAATTTCCAGGTAGGAAAAGTCAGGGGGGTTTGGAACAAATGTGTCACTGAACTGAAACACAGCAGAGAAAACACACAAAGCGCTTTTCCATGAGGTTTCCATGCAGGAAGTGCTGAAGGAGGCAGAAATTCCCCTGGTTTTCCACACCAGCTTCACTGTGTGGTTGGAACAGCCCTCCCTGCCCATGGAGTCCCAGCTGCGCCCAATGTCCCCAGCCCAGAGCTCTGGGTGCCACCTCCAGCAATTCCTGGGGCACCTCCAGGGATGGGCACTCCAAAACAGAAGACAGATATTCATGGAATCATGGAATCATTAAGGCTGGAAAAGATCTCGGAGTTCATCCAAGCCTTCCCCAGCACTGCCAGGGCCAGCACTGCCCCGTGTCCCCAAGTGCCACATCCACATGGATTGAAATCCCTGCAGGGATGGGGACTCCACCCTGCACCTGTGCCAGGCCTGGACAGCCCTTGTAGGGAAGAAATTTTCCCAGATATCCAATGGAAACCTCGTGGAATCCCTGAGGCTGGAAAAGAGCTGCAAGGTCCCCGAGTGCCAGCTGTGCCCGATGCCCACCTTGTCCCCAGCCCCGAGCTCTGAGTGCCACCTCCAGCAATTGCTGGGACACCTCCAGGGATGGGCACTGCAAAGCTCCCTGGGCATTGCCAAGGCCTGAGCGCCCTTTCCATGGGGAAATTCCTGCTGCTGTCCAAGCTGAGCCTCCCCTGGCCCAGCCTGAGGCCGTTCCCTCTCCTCCTATCCCTGTTCCCTGGGAGAAAATCCCAAATTCCCCCCTCAGTGCCCCTCCTGTCAGGGAGTTGTGCAGAGCCACAAGGTCCCCCCTGAGCCTCCTTTTCTCCAGGCTGAGCCCCTTTCCCAGCTCCCTCAGAAATTCTCCAGACCCTTTCCCATCTCCCTCAGGAATTCTCCAGACCGTTCCCATCTCCATTCCCTTCCCTGGACATGCTCCAGCCCCTCATTCTTGCTGCTTCGGAAAGTTTTGAACAGAAACTACGAAGCTGAACCATAAAAATGATGACAGACGGAAAATCCAGACTCAGCACAGGCAGAGCTGAGGCTTCATCCCTGGGGAAGACAAAATTCCCACTTCCAAATCTGTGGGGAAAAGAAGATTTAGGAGGAGGGAAATGCAGACAGCAAAGGGAAGAAGTCCAGGGAGCACCTGAGGGCTCAGCCATGGGACAAAGCAAACCTGGGAATGCCACGGGGACAGAGATGGGACAACCAGCACCAGGCACATCCCACAAAACCAGGAGCGTGGGAAGAACAGCCATGAAATCCAGTGGTTTATCCTGCCTGGAATGCACAGCCATAACATCCAGTGGATTCTCCCACCTGGAATGCACAGCCATGACATCCAGTGGTTTACCCTGCCTGGAAAGTACAGCCATGAAATCCAGTGGTTTATCCTGCCTGGAAAGCACAGCCATAACATCCAGTGGTTTATCCTGCCTGGAAAGCACAGCCATAACATCCAGTGGTTTATCCTGCCTGGAATGCACATCTATAAAATCCAGTGGTTTATCCTGCTTGGAAAACACAGCCATGACATCCAGTAGTTTATCCTGGCTGGAAAACACAGCCCAGTGGTTTATCCTGGCTGGAAAAAACATCCATGACATCCAGTGGTTTATCCTGCCCGGAAAAGACAGCCCAGTGGTTTATCCTGCTTGGAAAACACAGCCCAGTGGTTTATCCTGCCTGGAAAGTACAGCCATGAAATCCAGTGGTATATCCTGCCTGGAATTCACAGCCTTAAAATCCAGTGGTTTATCCTGCCTGATAAACACAGCCCAGTGGTTTATCCTGGCTGGAAAAAACATCCATGACATCCAGTGGTTTATCCTGCCTGTCCCATGTCACAGACCAGCAGATTTCTGCAGAATTCCAGGAGCAGCCAAGGTTCCCTGTGCCGGAACTGACACTGACGTTTTCCACCACATATCCCAGGAAAATGCGCAGGGATGGCATCAGGTGCCAACAATTTGGTGTCAACACAGCAGGAAGAGATCAGGGGTTGGACTCCACTCCCTGTGAGTCCCTTCCTGCTCAGGATATTCCAGGAAAAATCCTCTTTCCAACAGGTTGGATCTCAGCAACATCTGCCCCACGCAGATGGGGATTAATCACACTGCTGGCATTCCCAGAACAAATTCCAAGCTCCTGCTCCAGGCTGGAAGAAAAGAACTGATTTATTGGAGGGCTTTGACCCGAGCCTGGGGTGTCCCAGCTGTGATCCATCAGCTCCCTGCAGGAGCTGTCCAGGTTTACCAGCTCAGCCCAGAACTATCCAAACTAAAGGTATTTAATCCATGTTTTCCCGTTGTGGAGCAGGGAAAGATGAATTCCCAATGTTTTCCACAGCTTGGGGCACAGATGGGAGCTGGAGGTGTCAGATTTTGTTAAGCTGCCAAAATTTCATCCTGTTTCAGGTCCTGCCAGGTGATGGAAAGGGCTACAGGTAAATGAAAGTGCTCTGCTGAAAATAAATAACTGGGATGATTCCCAAGGGACTAAAAATCTGCAGAAAAAGAGAAATCCTTCTTCCAGGACCCCAAAGTAGTCGAGCATTCCCTTAAAAAACACTGAGGGCCTGGCAAAATGGGAATGATCAGGGATACCCAGGCTCAGGGGGTCAAAGAGCAGCATAAAAAACCAGAATTATTTTGCTTAATTCTGAGCATCACTTGTGCCGTTCGGAGGTGAAATGTGTTTGACACAAATATCTGCAAAATCCCAGCTCCGGGTGTCGGAGTTATTGTATTCCCACAGAATTTGGGGAAGATAAGCTCAAATTCCCTCCCTGTGCTGTGCAAGTCCTTGCCTGGTCCCTGGGGTGTGAGAGCTGAGTCAGGAGTTTTCCTCCCGAGCTCGGGATTAAAAGCTTTAACTTCGGGAGTCAACAAAAAAGGCCAAGGAAGAAGCTGTGAGCCAATTTGGATCGCAGCAGGAGGAAAAAGCAGGAATCCACAAGTCATTCCTTGTGCCAGGTCCTGAGTCAGGTTGGAGGTGTAATAATTGGACTTGCGTTCTCCTGCTGGTCCCAAATTCTCCCAAATAAATTACACGGATCCAGAACTGCTGTCTGTATCCCGCAGCCTTTCCAAAGGATGCCCACGGATACCAATTCTTCGGGAGTCATCCCAATCCCATCACTCTGTCCGTGAATTTGAAAACATCGAGGAATTCACAGGCTGGGTATTTAAATGTCTGTTTACAAAACCACTTCAGTGGCTCCAAAGTGACTTCAGCATCTCCCCTGACAAGATCCCACGCTGAGTTTTTATCCCAAGGAATTCAGCTGCCAAGATCATTCCGGTTGGAACACGGAGACAAAACAAGGGAACACAAAAGCCGGGCCTGGATCTGTGGTTGCCCTTGGTTTGCAGATCAAAAGGAACAACTCAGCTTTGAAAAGCGAGCACGGATTTGGCCTTTTGAAATCCATCCCCTTGGCAACACCAGGACCAGGGAATTATAACGGACAAACCTCGGGGCTGGAGGGAGTCTGCTGGGCCACCCGGCATCAAAGGCAAGGAATGTGGTCATTCCCTGCCAGGGCACCTCTCAGGACACCCTCAGGTGCAAGTTCCTCCATCCCAGCAGCCAAATTCCAGGAGTGGGATTGACTGGAACACGAGCCGTGCCCGGATTCCCAATTCCTTCTGCGGATCTGCCATGGGAGGTGTTTCCACGCAGATTCCCAGGACCGTGCTGGTGTTTTCCAGATTCTCAAGATCCCCAGAATCCCAGGATGGTTGGGTTGGGAAAGGCTTGGAGCAACCTGGGATAGTGGAAGGAGTCCTTGTCTGTGGCAGGGGTGGGACAGGATGGGATTCAAGATCCCTTCCCAAATATTCTGGAATTCCATATCACAAAGGGAATTGGAATGTGTCAGAGCAGCAAAACACAGCTTTACCTCAGGAATGAGATTTTGGGATTTGTTGGAACAACTTAATAAGTTTCCTGGGGTTTATTAAATGGGTTTTTTTTCCATGGCAGGGGGGTGAACTCCAGCTTTATCCCTGCTTTTTATCCCTGGAATGCCAATGATAATTTAGTGAGGAATTAAATAGATCATTCTTTCTCTCATTAATTTGTATTGAGCTCCAAGCCCATTCCTGATATTTTAATCCAGGAACAGTCATCCCATCTCTTCTAACAAAGCCACCCTTGAAGTCAGATATATCTGGGATTTTTCCCTGCTTTTTTCTTTGCTCCACTCAAAAGCTTTCCAGAGAATATTTCGCTTCCCTTTTAAGGGAATATTTATTAAACCTCGTGTCGGCCTATTGCAAAAATCACAGGCTGAGATAAGAGGAAATAACGGCATCCCTTTCCCAGCCTCGTGCTCCATCCATCCTGGAAAGGGATGAGGAAAATAAACAGATGGATCCACTCCCCACAAGCTGAGTATCGACCCCGAGGAAGAAAAATGAAACCTTCTCCCAAGATTTATTTGGGATGTACTCCCAGATCTCAGGGAAAGGAGTCTATGAAAGGCGCTGCTCATCCGTGGTGGCTCCCTGTGATTATGGGGAGCTTCCCCATGGGAGCAACACGGCAGTGAATTTATTAAATCTGATTTTCCATGAAGGATTAGGTGTCAGCCAGGCAACGGCAGCATCCTGAACCTCGGCTCATGGAAAAAGACAGGCTCTGGGAGTTCGGGGTTGGAATTTTAGGCATCAGCCTGATGACAAAGTGGGATTTCCACTGACTCATCCGTATTCCCAGAACAATTCCCTCTTGGAAAGGGGAGCCCCTGCAATCCATCCTGCCTGAGGCACCGAGTCAGAACCATGAAAGAGCCAGAGAAACTCCAGGAATTCTTATTAAGATTCTTATTAAATTCTTATTAACGAATTCTTATTCATCAGGGATCTCGGAGCTGGAGTCAGACTCCCAGTATTTTATGGGTGACTTTCCCTGGGACCGCAGTGTAAGCTGGGCCCTCGTGGCGAGGCCAAACCTCTGCTGCCACAGCTCCAAGGAATTCCAGGAATTCCTGCTAGGATTTTTTGGGAATTGCTCCTCCATCCTCCTCGATCCTTCATGGCTAAAGAGGCAGGCAAGGAGAAGTAGCTGGATCAGCCGGACCGACCTCGTTGGGCTGGATTCTGCTCCTTCCTCTGCTGTCATGAGATCCCACCTGGAATATCACGGACAGTTGTGGTGTCCCCAAGAAAAGAAGGACACGGAACTGCTGGAGCAAATCCAGAGGAATCCACGAGGTTGCTGAAGGGACTGGAGCACCTTCCCCATGGAAACAGGCTGGGAAAGTTGGGAATGTTCAGCCTGGAGAGGAGAAGGTCGAGTGGAAACCTCAGAGCCCCTTCCAGGATCTGAAGTGGCGACAGGGAACCAGAGAGGGACAATTCCTCAGGAACTGGAGAGACAGGACAAGGGGCAAACCTAGGTGGGATCTTGGGAATTAGGAATTCCTGGCTGGGCTGGAATTGCCAGATTTGCTGTGGCTGCCCCTGGATCCCTGGCAGTGCCCAAGGCCAGGTTGGAGCAGCCTGGGACAGTGGGAGGTGTCCCTGTCCACGGAAAAGGAGTGGGAATGGTTTCTCCTGGCATTAATCCCTCCTTTTGAGCCCATCCCAATTCCAATGACAAATTCCTCAACTTTTTCCCATCCCTCAGTCATTCAGAGCAGGCCTTTGTCTCCAGGCCAAGAAATTCAGAGCTGGAGAATCATAGAAAAACTGAAATAGGGAGCAACATTCCCCGCTTTTGATGGGAGAGCACCCAAGCAGGGAGACAGGAGAACTCTCCAGCTCTCCCAGGCTGGGGAAAAACTGATTTTCCAAAACAGCAGCTCCATTTTAATCAGAATTTATTGAGCTCCACTCAGGCAGAGTTGCTGAGGGTCGATGTAAATAGAGAATGTCAACTTAGATATCCATGGGATGAAACATTATCCTGCTTCTTATTCCAGTCTGGGAATATTTGTATTGTTTAAGATGCTGACTTCATCAAAATTCCCTATTTTCGCCTTATTAAGACTCAGATCATGGCATTTTAAGAGACAAATACTCCAGCCCTGGGAGTGGGTTTGGTTTCAGTAAAAGAACAGCTCATGGTCCTGGAATTTTTAATTCCAGAGGAAATTTTAACCAGTTTTTGCCGGTTAAAAACCCTGCTAAACCTCCTCAGGTGAGCAGCTCTTACCTGCACAGGTGGTTGTGCTCCTCAAATTCACCCAGCAACACCCTGAGCCACGGGAATTATTAAAAAAACACCGGGGGAAAAAGAAGCCTGACACAGGCAGAGTGCAAAGGGCAATTATGTTTGATAAACATGATTAATTAACACAGGAAACTCGTTAAGTGCACAGCCACACTGCAGTGATTGACGTTGGGTGGCCCTGCTTGGTGGGAGCACAACTGGCCCACATTCTCCTGTCGGGACACGACCAGAACAACTTCCCCCGTTCAGGATGAACGGAAATTTCCCATGGAATGCCCTGTGCTGCTTCCCGAAATTCCCTCAGCCACTTCGCTCTGCTGGCAGCCATTCCCAGTGTGCCCCAGTGCCACCAGTGCCACAGCTCTGCATCCTCAGGGGTGCTGGGCCGTGCTTAGTGCTGTGTCCATGAAGCTCACCCCGGGTTTTTCCATCCTTGGCACATCCCAAGGGTGCAGCTGATGCCTTAAGTTTTAAGGCTTTTTTTCCTGTTCTGCTTTAGCTCCATATTCAGTGTTACCGAGTTCTCCTTACAACGCACTCAGACACAACAATTCTCTCCAGCCCAACATTCCAGGACAATCGTTCCCAACCTCAGGAAACCCAAAAGCACCAACAACGTCCAAAAGAGGAGGCCGAGCAAGGAGGATGGAACTTCATCATTGCAAGTTCTGAATTGGGCAGTGAAGCTCAAGATGCAAAGGGAGCAGAACTTCTCCAAGTGTGAAACCCCGTGGCCAGGCCCCTTTTCTGTGCCCATCTCGAGAGCAGCCGCTGGCTCCCCAGACTGTGCCTTTGAAGACCTTTCCAATAAATATCCACCTTTACTCCCTTACTCCCGCCTGGTCTCTGTTTTTAGGGAGCCACTTCAGGCATCAGGAGCACCCTGGCATAACGGGAGATGTCCCTGCCCATGGAATGGGGTGGGATTTAAGCTCCTTTCCCACCCAAACCATTCTCGAATTCTTTGTCTCCCGCAATCCCTGCATCCAATCAATCCCATTATTGGCCATGAACACCTTTGTACAGAGCCCCAGGTGTCTGTCTCAAGGTTTTTGAGCTTTTCCTTTCTTTCCCACACCCCCAGCTCCTTTCTTGGCTCCTTTTTTTTTTCCTGCTTGGCCATCCAGCCCTCCTCAGCTTTCCCTGCTCTCTCCCCGCCGAGTTCAACCCCATTATTTCTGTCCCTTCTGCTCTGCCTTTTTCTGTCCTCTCTGCCCCCTCCCCTGGCTGTTCCTCGGCTCTTTCAGGCCCATCCCTGGGGGTGCCACCTCTCCCGGTGACATCAAAGGCCACCGAGTGCCCTTCCTCCAGCAAAGCCTCTCCTCGTGCCAGCCCTGCCTCTTTGCAGGGCTGCCACTTCTCATCTCAGCTGACCCCTTTTTTTTTTTTTTATGAAGAACATCTTTGACCCCTCCCCCCCAAATTTAAAATCTGATTCAGGCCCTCCTCTTGCTGCAGCAGGAAAAATTTGATCTGTTATCTGTTAATGCTGCCTAACGACAATCATCTTCCTTTAAAAGCTGTCGATTAAATGTCTAATTAAAAGCTGCCCTGGATAGAGATGGGGTTTAAATCCAGTGGAGGGCTGGGGGTTTTGATGAACGTGTTAATACAAATCTTATTTGTGAAGGGTTTTGATGAACTCATTAATACAAATCTTATTTGCGAAGGGTCGCAACGGCTTTGCTGATCAGAGCCGTGTTTACAGGGGAAAAGGAAAAAAAAAAGATCGAAATTGGCTTTCCTTTTGTACGTTTTTCCATATTCCAAGTGGTTCTGGATATCCTGAATTTACCTTTAGCGTCCCCTCTGTTCCCTTTTGACATTTTTGGAGCCTCACAGAAGTTTTAGCACCATCAGTTGGATCCTAGGGCTAAAGTGAGGGATAAAAATGGGAACGGGCTCTCCAGGGTTAAAATCTTGGGTTCCTCCTGATTCCTTCTCCACAACACCTTCCTGATCCCTTTTCCAAACAGATCCCGAGTTCCCAGATCCCTTTTCCAAGCACTTCCCACATTCCCAGGGCGGGACGTTCCCAATTCTTCCCCACCCCCAGACAATCCCAGAGCACTCAGCCCCGGGGAAATGAAATTGCTGCAGCATTTAAATCACAGAGCTTCAGCCAGACCTGGATTTCTCCCACACGGAGCTGAGTTTCCAGAGCCAAAGAGGTTCCAGGATGTGGATTATTCCCCCTTTGATTGTGGGAATGTAGCGGGTTGAGTTTT
>WEKY01019710.1:6634-87109 GCA_013390045.1 Picathartes gymnocephalus | reverse complement strand
AAAACCAAAACAAAACAGTATTTTGGGGGAAAAATAATATCCAGAAATATCTAGTAAAAATATTATGTTCATACAGACCTAGATAATGTGGTACCAAACTTACTTTTGTCAGTAATATGAATACAAAAGGTGCTTTTAAATGCATTTACGATTAAATAGAAGTTGTTCACTCTAAGATGAAATTAAATTCAGTGAAGAACGTATGTAATTTAAACACATAATTAAGCACTTAATGAATGAAAATTAACAAAAGCCTGTGGAAGTGCTTTATAACATTCTGGAGGCTTACTTGTGAACTTATGAAGCATGTACGAATTTATATTTTATTATTTCCTGTTAGTGTAGTTTGTCTGAATTTGAGAAATTAACTCTCTGGTTTTATTAGTATATTTGGACTGAAATTTACACAATATAGTTGCAATCTACTTCTTCAGAATTACGTAATTAAGTGTAAATAAGCACAGCTATTTACATCATCATCCTTTTAAAATATTGCAAGGGAGGCAGGTTCACACGTCTGTTTTCAGTTTGGATTTCTGTGTGAGACCCCAGTGGATTTCTCTATGTAAGTATAAGGATGTGGTTCTGAGATGACGAAATATATACTGCTAATGGTTAAAAGAATAATCAAACTTTTCTGCTAAGGTGTTTTTTTCAGTCTGAGAGATCTAAATGATTTCTCTTTGATTGTTGGACCTTAATTAAGTTTATTAGTAATGATTTTTATTTCATATTGAGAAGTATAAGTTTTGAAGACATCAATAGTTTGAGAACATTTGTTCTTAATATTTTCTTCCCAGAGCCTGCTCTTATTTCACCAAATCTGTTACATTCCAGCAGTAGTTTATGGGTTTGCATGTTCAGTAAGCTTCTAGTCATGTAGCTGTAACCACTGAGCTGGTGCAAGCTTCTCAGTGTTCAGGGGATTATGTTGCTTTAGTGACAGAATTTTCCCCTTTTATTTTATAGTCTGCATACTTGGCAACTAAGGTTAATCTCTGCTGATATCCATATTCCACAGACAGTGTAGCCTGCAGCTCCTTTCATATTCATAAAGGTTTATATTATCTAATATTCTAGGCAAGCAATACATTTTCCTTCTGTTCTTTATAGAAATTTACTTTTAACCTAAATCATTTTATAGAAACCTTTTCTATTGCATATTACTATTAGGTTTGGTTCTCTGTATTAATCATTACATCACTATATTTTTTATGATGCTGTTTTGTTAGTTTAAATATATGAAGTTTGTTTTTCATGTTTTCAAAACAATAAAATATGCAGACATTAGTAGAATATTTTTTGCCTTTTCATAAATGTTTTTATGAAAAGGCAAAATTGTACTTTTTTATAAAAGTACAATATTGTTTCAGTTCAGCTTAAAATTTTTGTGCAGTCATAGTTCCCAACATGAAATGCAATTACAAATGCAGACATTCAATTGAATATATTTGTTAGCATTTCTATAAAATAGCTTCTAGGTCACAGTAAAGTTAAGCCATATATGAGAGGACATATAATGGCAGATGATGAGCAATGAAGAATGAAGATGCTTTCAGGAATGCAGCAGCAGTATCATAAAAGTGTTGGATATATTTGAAACAATCTCATCCTTCCTCTTGGAACTGTATGTTTTTCTTGGGTTTGAATGCTATTTAGAGCAAGCTTTCTTGAGCTTCTGTATTAGGCTATTCAGATGGACTTTGAGGAACAGTTTAAAAAACTTTCAGATTGACAGTAGTCATAAAGTGTCGAAGCAAGCAGGATATCACAAACTTTTAGTAGTCAGTAGTTTTACAGAGCATCTTCACTAGCACACTGCAGAAAAGTCAGCCTTACTCTGCTTTCTATCTTTGTCTCACATGTTTGTTCTTTTTAATTAGTATATTTTATTTTCTGTAATGTCTAAGTCCTGGTTGAACTTCTTGTTCAGCTTTCTTAATATACAGGACAATATTACTATTTTCATTTTACCAGTGAGTTTCAGTGGCAGAAATATCAAATATTTTATTCAAGGAAACCATGTTAGCAGTGGAATCGTATCACCTGAGTCTTTGTTATGTTTTCTGTGGAGCCCGTAAAAGTGATAAGGGACAAATCAGCCTGAAGACAGCACTGAAAGATTTTCTCCTTTTCCAAGGAATGGAAGAAATGAAAATTCTTAAATAATCCACCGCTTGATAGTTTGGTTATGAAATCTGCATAAATTGGTTGGAGAAAAGAGGAACAAGTTAAAAATGGTCGTACTAAAATCTAAAAGAGGGGATTGAATCGATAGGAAGATTTTGCAGAAAAAATATTTTTCCTGAAGATTGCATAGTTCACGATTTAAATGGAGGTTGAAAAGCTGTTCTAATGGCATTTTGAGACAGCTGATAAGGAGCACAGAGCTGTTGTTAATTTTCAGGTCGACACCAAACTGCAATGGAGACCATTGATTTAGCTTCATTTGATCATTATCCTTACTTTATACCTTTTCCAGATACATGGATTCTTGGTCTTGTAACAAAGCTCTTAATTTTGTAAAACATTTAGTAGTCAGTGGTGAAGAATTATTCTTTATTTTTTCTCTATTTTTTGTTTTCCCATGAAATGATTATACAGAAAAGCAATGCAACAAACAGAATAATTTTCAGCTTTTAGGGCAACTTTTTTTGTTGGTTTTTGGTTTTTGGTTTTTTTTTTTAATCTAGAGCATTTTAGATTAGGCCTCAGGAAACTTGTAACTCACTTCCCATGTGTCTGTAGCGTGTATTGCTAAAGCTACTTTTAACCTTTTTTTTATATAGCTGTCTATACACTTAGGCATAGTTATGATCAAGAGAACATCCTTGTGTCGTGATGGACTTCACCATAGGGTAGGCAGGATCTCCCAGGCCCTCTTGTGGGTGTGTAAGCTCTCCAGTAGAGCATTTCTGTTTCTGACTGCAGTCACTTCAATGTAAGTGTTATTTAAATAATAAAATAACATAACCCAGTTCATTTCATTGTGTTTTCGGATCTCATATTTTGATCTTCTTTCTATGCTAGCCCACCTCCTACTTAGTCTATGCTGTACTTCTTAAAAATATCATCTGCCCTTTCTGTGGATGCTAGCTCTTCTCCTTTGTCATAGATTTTCATTTTACTTACTCATATTTTGAATATGACTGGGTTGACATCATGATATTCTCAAAGAAATTTTTCTTGACCTTTTGTGTGTATGATTGTGTTGTAGATTCCCATAGATATAGGGGCTCACATCAGTTAATAACGGGATTTAACATCCCCTGTGGTCCAGGTTCTATGACAATTGATGCTCAATGAAACTGTGTGTGTGCAAAATGCTAAGCCTGTAACTAAGCCTTGTAGCATTTCTCTCCAGATCTGGTGCTAAATATTTGCAGAACTGAATCTTGAACTTGCATTATATTACCTTTGAAGAAGAAATTGTAGTATGATTACTTCTCAAACACCTAAATCTAAGTGCTGTTATAAGAATATGAAAATGTTTTGCTGAAAATCTCAGGTCACCAAAAGTTTACACATGTTTACTGTCCTATGAAGTGTTCTGGGGAAAAAAACCCAACAACTTTTCCAGTATTTAATGTATAGCTTGTGTTTCACTCTACTACCACCAGATAGTGAAATTAACTTTGCAATCTTCACAGTCTTTCCTATACTTCCTTATAGAACAAAAGTCGTGTTGTAGAAATACGAGTAAAATGTAATGTAATGCAATATAAAGGATTTATTTGAAAAACTCTAAGGTAACAGAGGAGTAAATTAGTTTTTAACATGTAGTGTAAAACGGGTTTTTTGTGCTGTTCTGCTTGACAATACCTATGATTTTCTCCTTTGAGAGTGCTTAAATGCTGTGTGAAATGTCAAGTCTTCTCTAGGAGGCACTATAGATGTTACACTGTTGATGCAATTATAAATACAGATTTAATAGCAGTATTAACTTTTAATTTCATGATATGGGTACTGTATTGTCTGAGATGTTTCTAGTATTTTGTAATTTAACTATGAGTGCTTGGATTGACTATTAAACATACTCAGAAAAGGTTTAATGCACCTTTTTTTATACTATCAGCATGGATCTAAGCACAACAGAATTGTTCAAGGAGTTAATTCTCATTAACCCTTTCAACCACCACATGTGTTTCTGTCATATCTTGTATCATATCTGTGTGCCATAGTGATTTAATAGATGTGCGTTAGATGTGGTATGAGAGTCCAGCTTGCATGAATTGCCTTGTGTATATATATTAATTTATACGATACTCAAATTGTCTAAATAATCTAAATATATTAACAATTTATTGCAATTGTATTTTGCAGTTTGTTGTTGCGAAGGTTATGTTTTTATTGGTAATCTTTAATTTTTCAGTTTGAATAGATATCTGATATAGTTTAAAAACACAGGAAATGTCATTCTAATGACCTGGCTTATTAAATATATAATACACTTTTTATTCCGTGCTCCAATCATTGAATGTTTGGAAGAGACTGTTTTCAAATGTTTTAAGAAGACTTATTTTCTTACTTTGAAAAAACCCTGTTCTTACTGCAGCTGGTTTTAGAAGAAGCTTTCGTCTTAGCAGAAAAGATAAAAAAACAAACAAGTCCATGTATGAGTGCAAGAAGAGTGATCAGTATGATACAGCAGATATCCCAACCTATGAAGAAGTTGCAAAATATAAACGACAACCTAATGAGAAATACAGGCTTGTTGTTTTGGTTGGTAAGTTGTTTTCTTTATTTTTCACCTGGTAAAGCAGAGATCTGCTGATTAGCACAATGCTTACCAGAAAGTCATTTAGATTGGAAGGGATCTCAGGAGTTCATCTGGTCCAGCCTCCCACTGAGCCAGATTAACATCAGATTCCAAGCAGGTTGCTGATGGCAACAGCCTTGGGAACCTGTCTTCCCATCACGTCTTCTCTGTCTTACCTCACACCTCAGTAAAGAGGTGGCCTTCATCTTTTCAGTGAGAGTCAGAAGGGTGCTATTGGGTCCCCCTGAAGACATCTTTCCCCCAAGCTAGGCAAGCCCAATTCCCTCAGTCTCTCTTACTGGTCATGTGCCTCAGCTGCTGACCATTTTGGAGGCCCTCTGTTGTCTTTGATCCAGTTATCAACAGTGTTGTAGTGCAGAGCTTGTTGTGGACAGAGTATTCCTCACAAGGACTGGCAAGTGCTGAGTGAAGGGGAAGAATCATTCCCCTCTCCCTATGGGCCAGGCTCTTGCTGGTACGGCCCAGTCTCCTGTTATCCTTCATTGCTGCCAGCAGGTGCTGGGGATTCATGCTTAGCTCTGCCTACCTGGACCCCAAGGTCCTTGTCATCCAGCCAGTCAGTCCCCAGGCTGTAATGCAGAACTTTGTCCTCATCGAATTTCACTAAGTTCTGGCAGCCTGTGCCTGGAGCCCTCTACATGGAAGTCCTGCCCTTCAGCAGGGCTTTTATCACCCATCTTGCCATGGGCAAGTTTTGTAAGGGGCCACTTTCGTGTCATTGGTAGGGATATGAAACAGAGTATCCCCCAATGAACTCTCCTTGTAATGGGTGGTAGAGCACAGACCAATAGCCCCTTCCTTTTGAACATGCTCCAGTTTTTCACCTGTCTGGTAGTCCACCTTTCTAGATAGGATGTCCCAACTTGCATATAAGGATGCTTTAAGAGATTGTGTTTAAAGCTTTCCTAAACCAAGAGGAGATGACATTATGATACAGCTACCATGGTTACAAGTCTGAATGCAGCCATCAAACTGTCCTAAAACTCAAAAGAATTATGTTGATATTCCACTCTTAGAGATCAATCAATAGATCTATGTGGAAAAAAAAAAAAAAGAAAAAAAACCAGAATAAATACATGAGGTCAGTGAAGACAGACAATAAAATTGGAAAGAAACAAAACCACCTACTGTATTAGAAAAATAAGTGGACAAATAGTAAGAAAGTTGGATGCAAGGTGGACCTCTATAGGCCAAGAATGAATGTAAGCGTAGCTGCAGAAGACTCAACATACTATCCTTAGTCAGATTTCTGTTCTTCTATAATCTGTCACTGCCATGGCTTCCTCACAGCATTTATTATATAATCAAAATGCATTGCTTTCAGTCTCCCAAAAATAGAGAAAGTGCATTATCTTAAGCTTTTCACAGGTAATGGAGTACCGATGAGTAATGAGTAACCATCGCTACCAGTGAGTAAGTCTCATTGATTATTGTTTCTTTGGCAGTAACACTGCCAAATAGGCTGATGCTTCATTAGTAAAAATTCTTCCATTCTGAAAGCAGCAGAGCAGAGAAATATGACCCTTTTTCATGGACTGTTAGGAACTGTTGAGTAGCTGTGTTTTTATCACTCATATCCAAGGGAACATTAAATTGAGTTTTTAATAAACAATTTTGTCATTCTCCAGCACTAAGAATCAGCCACCTACTAGTGTGATCACTGTGAGATTGTGGGCTATATACAACAAGTAATAACATGGTTGAATTGATTTTACAGTTACATCAACAGAGTGTAGTGCAAAAGTGTGATAAGTAGAATTTTTATAACAAATTGGATATGTCTGATCTAAGGAATGCCTAAAGATTCCATTTCATTTTTGTTGTAATAAATCAAATGAAGAAAGAGTGCTTTTTCAGTAACAAAAGCAATTCAGAAATTTATTGCAGACTTCAGTAATTCTAATGTTTTTCTCTGGATATTAAGAGCAGCTTAAGTCTGGCCAATACCATAAAAATGTCTTGTGCAAAATGTGGAAAAACTAGCAGAGCTAAGCAATACAGGTATAGTAGAAGTGAACACATTTTAAAAGCTTTTTGTATGCCAGTAGCAGCATTCCATGTAATACAGTGAATTTAATTTGGATAGTAGTACCAGGAAAGAAAGGAACATATAATTAATTTATAGCTGTAATTGGTGGAGGCACTAGATGTCTGTTGTGTTATGCTAGGTTTAAATATATAATTTATTGTTTAAAAAGGGTCAGTTAGGTTTGGTTTTGCCCTTTTTTTAGGGAGAGGAAGTTTGACAACTTTGAAACAAGTTTCATTACATTTTGAATTGATCTAGCCCAATTGAAAGAACACAGATTTCTCACCCAATAATTTCAGTGCCCTGTAGTGTGATACGCACTACTCCTCAGGTTCAGCTCAATGTACCAATTTGCCAAGATTTTACCTTCTCTGCAAATGTATATTCATTAATAAAGCCCTGTAAATCCTTGGGGCTAAAATAACATCATCTGAAGCAGTAACGATACAAACATTTGTGTGTGCTTTTAACTGTTAGGATTGTTACGAATCTGCTAAAAAAAATTGCCCAATATTATGTCACCAGTCAGCTTCTAGTAACTTACTGTTCCCAAACTGCCAAGAAATCCTTAAAGTCTTCCATCACAAGTACTACCTGCATCCTAAGTGTTACATACCTCACAGCCCTGTCAGACAAAGGCAGAATATTTTAATATGACATGTATTATTTAGACACTAGAATTTTCATTTATATTAATGAGGGAAAAGTCCTGCTCACAAAGTCTTCTGCTGTAGTTAATTTTAAGAGCCAGAGTAGCATAAGTTTTATTTCCTTAGAGTTAGAATGAATGTGCTACATGCTATAACTTTATCTGGAATAGTTTCAGCTAAGCCAGAGCTGTCTGAAGGGGCAGGATAAAGTGAAGTTGTCAGGAACAAACCATGAGCACTTGTCCCCAGAACACAGACTGTTCTGTGCATGCAGCGTGGTCACCAGAGGTGTGCAGAGCCTTTCAGGTGCTGTGGTCACCCATGGTGAGGCCTCTGTCCCAAGTGGACAGTGGTGGAAGCAAGGACCAGAGGTGTATAACTGTAAAGGAGAAGTTGTTATTGGTGTCTAACACAATCAGAAAAGTCTCTGTCCCTGAATGAGGCTGCCAGTACTTGCCACAAAGATGTGCTTCTGGTCACTACTGCGAAGAAAAGGAGTCTGGGACTGGAAAAGCTCTCCATTTGTTGTATTGTTTAGATGGTTTTTTAAATCCATCGCCTCTGGTTTTATCGTGGATGACTTATGATGAGGCCTGGTCAATTTCAGAGAAAAGGAGGATGAAATGAAAGGACCTTTTAACTCTCCACATCTCCCAACTTAGCTTTAACATGTTTCATAGCAACTTGCAGAATCTTAATTGATCTACAGCAGTAGTGCAGGAAAACGGCCTACCATGGTCATGCTACTTCCAGTAAACTAACTGGACAATGAAGAAAGAGAGCTGTAGTTGCTATCTGCATTAAAACTTCCTGATTGAAGGCACGGGAAGATCAGCAAGGTTCAGGAACAAATACATAGGATGTAACATAGTGCCTAGCCTTGGCCATGAGAACACCAGTATGAACTCGCTGATCCTTCTTCAGTGAACAGCAGATCTCAAAGTACATTTCCACTGCTTCTTAAAATGTACTGAAACACAAAATAATGGGGCTCTCCTTTCCTACCACACTAAGCTGCAGTGAGACATGCATGTGCAGTCATTGCATTATAGTGTACTAGGAACTGAGCCACAGAGCCTCTCTCAAGGCATGTCTCCTACTGGGTCCTTATGATCTCAGCAAGGATATTGTCATCTAACTCACAAAAACTTTTCTGAAAGACCACTTTCCTTTTCTTTCAGGAAGACTGCTAGGAGCTCATTATGCATCTATGGGTGAAGTATGGCTGGTTGGCTTAACCCTCCCAAGACCTAAACTTACATTTTTTTCAGTTTTCTTCAGATGTGTCTGAGTGGTACAAAATTTAGTGCAAGTTTTAGTGATTGGTAGTTTAATTCTGCAGATGTCCATCAATAAAATGAGGTATAGGCACTGCAGTCCACTTGTGCAGGATTTGACTATTAATATGACTTAACATGTAACAGCAAGCAGCACAAATATTCCTTTAAAAAAGTAAACAAAGTATCTCTAAATCTGTCCGCATAACTGTAAATATTGCCGCCTGGGGTGATTTATAGTAAACCAAAACTACACTACAGACATGGATCCTGCATGCCTTATATTTGACTATAAGAATCTGGATTGTCCTTTTAAATTCTGACACTTAATTCTCTTTTTGAGTTCAAATTGTGTTCAGATTCATAACTATTAGAAACTGGCATCTTTCTTTGCTGCATCAAAATGAAAAGAATATTTAGAAGGGAACTGTATATTACACTTGGGAGAGGTAGTATAAAAATCCACATAATGGATGGCTTTGCTGAGCTGGAATCATCCTTCAGTGTCCACATGCTACAGTTATGAGAACTCTGTGAAGACAGCACTGAAAAAGAAGAATCTACACCTTTCAGTAGTTTAATTTAAAGATGATTTTTAAATGTTAATCTGGAAGGGGAGACAGTAGTAGTGAAGTTGTGGTCTGGAAACAGAGTTGAGCTAAGATTCCAAAGCATGTGTCGCAGGAAGTGAAGCCTGGACTCTTTATGTATATAAATAGAGCTAAAAGCATACTGTTGATTTGACAGCATGTAGACTGAGGAAATAATATTTGTGTAGTTTTGATGGGAAAAATTTTTTGCTTAAGAGTAATAGAGTGATTTTTTAAAACTGGATTCCATTTGGTTTGGTTTATTTTGCTAGGATATATTAAGAGTTTTAATTACTTTTTACTATAAAAGTCCATATTTGCCTTAAATAGCTAAACTATTATAAAAAGAAAAGAAAATTATAACAAAAGTAATGCCATTATCTACATAATACATTGCTGTCCTCTGCAGACATGCACCAGTAGAGGCTGCTGTACACCATATTAAATAAACATTTATACATACTGATAGATTAATTTACAGGAAGGTCAGAGATGGAACTTGAAATGTAGTTGTGTGTTTAACTGATGTGAACACACAGAAATTTTAAATGTAGAAACTCTTAAGATTTTACAGCAGGACCATAGTCTGGGGGTAGCAGCAAAGTAGCGAACACTTGATTTTCATCGTTATGTGTTTCAACTCCAGACAGGGAGTATGGTCGTTTTTACAGATAGGCACCAGAAGGTTTTGAAGCCTCAGTCTGTTTTTGGACTCTGACTAGTAATTAGCTATTACACTATTTCACTGAAATGTTTAATTGGGTTTTGTATTTACAGTGTTTAAAATGTCTTTGTTAAGAAGCACTCCACACATAAATGTGTCACTATTACTAGATGTGCAAGAACTTTCCTTAAAACCACAGGTATTATTCTTGCATTATTTGGGATATGGTTCCAATGACTCATTCTCCTTTGCCTTCTGCTGTATGACCTGGCTCTGCAGAAATGAAGTCTCTTTGCTGTCAGAAACGTAAGCACATGCAGAGCTGAGATCCCTTCAACACCATGGCCCTGTCACCAAAGTGGGCAGGCAGGCTGAAGCCCTGCATGAAGGGCTCCTGGGGACAGGCAGCAAGTGCTTGTGGAGCCTTTGAGAGCTCACAGGACAGAGTGCCCTCACAGAGACTTTAAGGCACCACTGGCAAGCAGCTAAGAATTAGGGACAACCCGAAAGCCAAGAGGAACATCTTGCTTAGTATCTCCTAGTACAGCACTACTCAAGTGGAGGTGCAGGAGACAGGTCAAAAAAAATCTATGCAGTCTTTGTTTCTTCCTCTTTCCAAGAGTGGTCTCTCTTTGGCAGTCACATGAAGAAGGAAACATTTGCTTTGGACCAGTTCAGACAGCAGGCAGGAGACAAGCACAGTTTAAAAGAAAATCAACAACAAAGAAAGAAACCCAAATATCCCAAATGGGTTGTGACCTGGCAAATGCTGCCCTTCCTTCCTCTCTCCATGCAATGCCACCCTCACGCAGTTGAAAGGTGGATGATGACAGCTACAGCCAGCCAGGATCTGGGCAGTGTGCCTGCCTGCAGCAGGGGCTGGAAGGAGCAGTGCTCCCAGGGCATGAGAAGGTGGAAGCAGTTGTCTCCAGGGGCACCTGGTGCAGGCAAGGGATGCAGCAGCAGGAGGGAGTGAGGCCATGCTGACAGACTGAGTGCAGAGGCTTTGGGGGCACTTTGCCCATGCCAGATGGGATCCTCTAGTCTGCAGGTTGGGGGTATTCTGGCAAAATAGACAGCCAAACCAGTTTTTGTTCTGGAAAGCTGCAGGTTAGGATGGAGGGGTTTGTAGTAGGGCTGAGATGGAGATGGGTGCACACTGATGGTAGTTGCTGTACAAAAGAAAGTCAGCTTTGCTGGCAACTTTTTTCACTGATTTTTCCTCAGTAATAAAGTCAGAGCAGAGTAACTGCCAACTGCATCACCTGAAATTTGTCGGCTCTGTATATTCCAGGAGAGGCTAGAACCATGGGCATTTCCAAATCACTGATTAAAGGCAGTAATGTCACAGCTATATGCTATGTAGTTTTATCTTGAAGCATACTTGCACCTGAATACAAGAAACAATTGGCTGTTGGGAAACAGGATAATTTTTTTTCTTCCAGGTCCTGTAGGGGTTGGACTGAATGAACTTAAACGGAAATTGCTCATCAGTGATACCCAGCACTATGGGGTAACAGTGCCACGTAAGTAAAAATGTTCTCCTCTTCTCTAATGATGTATTTGCATTATTAGCCTTTATTATTGTATTACCTTTAAGGTACTTTCAGATTTGGGTCTTTAAATGCACGCTGGGCATCCAAATTACTCTTCTAATTTTTAAAAATGCTGCTGCAGTTCTGTATTAAATAGCACTGATTGAACTGATAGGGCTTTTTGGCTCAGAGGCATTGCAGTACACTTTCAGTACAAGTTTAACATGATTGATGTCAGTGAGGTTTAGTAAATGAAACTCAGCTGAAGAACACCCTGGATTTGATTGTAACGCAGTGAAATGTACTTTGTTACCAATGCTTGCATTCAGCAAATTGGCCTTTATTTGTTAGGCTGAGAAATGAAGATTGATGGTAAACAGTTTAATCCAGTGAATAAATCAATAATATCCTTTTGATTAGCTTTAGAAGAGTTGATTTGGAGATGTTTTTTCCTCTTTCCGCTATCTGACCAAGAAGTGTGATTTTTATAACATTGAGTAACATTGTGCTCTATTAACTTCTCAATACTTTACTGGGTTTTCTTTAATATGGAGAACTCAACAGTTTTAGATTTGGACTTCTTGGTTTGTTTTCAACTTGTATCTTCTATAGGGATCCTTCAAAAATATGGGTCTAACATTCTGAATTGGGAGATTTTTTGCAAGTGCAGATATTCTGTGAAGTGTATATGTATGAATGAATTTTCTAAGTAGAAAAATTAATGCATTTGGCTTGGCAAGTCATTTCTTTCACATGTATTTGGTTCAACTGGGTATTGAAAGCAACAACAAAAAGAAAGCCAGATGTTCCCAAAATATTTAATACATTGAAGTATATGCAATCATTTGCCCAAAAATGTTTCTCTAAAAATTGCCGGTGTTCATCAAGATGCCTTCTCTCTTTTCCAAATTTGTGGTTGTAAGTTAAACATGTGAAGAAATCCTTCTCCCTGAAATTCAGTAAGTCAGGACTTGGAGAGAGAACTGGGGTTTCTGTCTTGGAAATGTTCCTTATTGGGTCAGCCTAAGAAAAAGAGTGATATATCAAATGGCATTTAAGACTGTGTTGCTGCAAGCAGGTTTTGTATGCCCATATGTGATGGAGAATACATGATGCTGTAGTATTCAACTTGTTCAAAACAGGATATTTTAATGGGTTCATTAATCATAACTGACAACCCCACAAATAAGTTTCATTTATAAGCAAAACCCTTATACCTACTTGGGGGAAAGTAAGAAGTGCAAATAATACAAGGCTACTGAAAGAAAACGAAATTCTATTTTGATCACCAGATAAAGAAAAGCACTAAAACATAAAGTTCACACCCCATTTTTTTATTACCATGTTTCACATACCATAGCTACAAGAGTTGTTAATGAACATAACATTTTATAAATCAGGATGGTGTGCTTTGTTTCCCTTTATGGTCTCATATGCTAATAAGTTTAACAAGAGGCAAGGCTGGGGTAATTGTTATGGACTGCTGCTCCTTTTATTATTCAGCTGCCGTCATTTTATTGGATTTTTCCACTAGTTAATAAAAAATGATAATCTGATACTTGTCCAGTAGTTTTTTTCCTGCATTTCCTGCATGCATTTAAAACGCAATCCTGCCATGTGCTTGTGTGCTCCCTACCAGATCCAGAGCAGCCCTATGTGCTTCAGAAATGAGGGAAGTGCTACGCTTAGTATTGCACAAAGAGTTTGTGCTTTTCAGTTTTTCCTGAACTGGTTTGCATTATATTGTTTTGTGCATATTTTCTTTTTTTTTTCTATGATGAAACTGCAGACACGACCCGTCCAAGGAGAAGCCAAGAAAGTGATGGTGTTGAATACATTTTCATTTCCAAGCACTTGTTTGAGACAGATGTACAGAATAACAAGTATGTTGAAGAGATTTTTAACTAGAACTGCAGTTAAAACAATGGTTTATTATAAAATGGGGCTGATTGTTATTTTACATGATAAGTCAAAGTCGATATAAGTTGCAGTGATTTGAAGATGTGTTAAAATTACATTCTGTTATATAAGCAGCTGGGGAAAAACACAGCAAAAAAAAAAGTATGTGCAAACACAACAGTTTCTAAGCTTACAAGTAGTTTCAGTACCTCAGCTCCTCAAGGAGACACTGAAATTGTAGGTGCTTAGGATGGGGGAGCATTCTTTTAATAGAGCATCTTCTGTCATAGCAGTAAAGCATTGCAGCTCTAGGGAAAGGGTGGTGTGGAAGTGCTGCAGACGTGCCCGAGTCAATGTTTGCATAGTTCTGCTCTCTTTCAGGCCAGGCACTTCCTCTGCTTTTGAATTTAGAGATCTACAGTGAAGCCCCCGCCTGTACACTCTCCAGAAAGTAAACTAAAATGAAGAGACAATGGTAGCATCGTGCTCTCCAGCAGCCTGTAAAATTCTGTAGCTTGATATTCTGCCCCAGTTTCAGAGGGCAAAAGTGTATTAGACACAAAGCTGTGGGTTTTATTGAAACTTCAAACTGTGCTTTGCTTTTCTGGCAAATAGTGTTTGTACTTTTATAGCAAATAACCAGCCGCCTTGGTTCCACCAGCACCGCCGTCACTCCTCCTCTTCTGAGACACAGAATTTGGATATTCTGTAGTGTGCAATGAAATTTCAGTAGTTTCTATTGTTTAGCTTATCCACTGTTTTATTGCATTGCATTAGTTCAGAAAAAGAGGTGATGGAAAACATTAGTGGGCTGTTGGACTCCAGTGCTTTTTTCTCTTTAACTGTAATACAAGCAGGTGTTACTGATTTGAAAGCGGTAAAGTAGAAGATTTCTTAAAATTGACATGCTGAAGTACTTGACAGCATTTCCTTTATAAAACATGGTAGAACTCTCATGTAAAGTAAAATATTTTTGCTCCTGAATTAAATCTTATAAAGCAAACTAGTAAGTTTTTTTCTGGAGAAAAGGGAAATGATTCCAGTTGTTTTCACCTTCTGCCACAGGTTTATCGAGTATGGCGAGTATAAGAACAACTACTATGGTACAAGTTTAGACTCTGTTCGATCAGTTCTAGCTAAAAACAAAGTTTGTTTGTTGGATGTGCAACCTCATGTAAGTAAGCATGTCTTCCAAACTCTTGTACTTCCCCATATTGCATATTGAAATTCCAGGAAAAAAATATTTCTAAAAAGGTATACTTTATCCCACACTGAATGATTGTTGAGTGGGTTTGCTGGCTACCTGTATCTCAGCAAGGCTCTCTGAAAGGAGATAAATATACAACCAGTAAATAAAGGAACTGGAAGCCTGCAGCATAATGCAAATTACTTAATTACAGAATGCTCCTATATGTCCGTTTATCTTTCTGTTAGTTTGGGCAAGAGATTGTCTCTGAAACTTTAATTTCAGAATACTTTTATCACCAAGTCCAGCAGCTCTCTCTCACATATTTCACTAGACTGTTCATGCCAAGCGTTTCCATGCAGGGTGGACATGAGTTGAGGAATGCTCTAAATGTGATATTGGCTGAATAACTGTTAAGAATATTCCTCTCTAAACCATTTTTTCTTGCACTGACCTTGTCTTTCAACCTCACTGAAGAGCTCCACTGGGAATTTTTTTGCTCCTAATAACCACAGTGCTTCTAGGAGCTGGACTAGTTTGTTGAAACCCAGCCAAAGCATCTCTTCTCCAAGGGTGGCCAGTGTATGGTTTCTGAACCCTGGCAGCTTGTGTGCAGCTCCTGGGCAATTTGGGATGTGGGGCTGTGCCCTGGGAGCAGGGCAGGGGCTGCACTGGCAGAGGGGCCGGGGAAGCCATAGCCTGTGCCAGGGGAGGAGGGGAGCTGATGAGACCGTTGCCTGTCCCACACAGCCCTGTGTTCCTGCAAAGCACTAAATTCGCTTGGGGACCCAAGCTTGTGAACCATTCTGGGATCCCACTCTCCAACATGGGATTTTCCTGTGGACCCTGGCAGAGTGGAGAAGATAGAAAGCTTCTGACCACCCACACTACCACCCTGTGCTGCAGCTGAATCATACACCTGCCTCTAATACCACACATAGCTCGCTCAGGAAGAATGAACAGCAGGGAGTTGTGTGGTGGGCACACAGTAGTGAAGAGAAAAATCACTGACCTTTTGTGAACAACTGTCACAGACACCTCTTTCTGCTACTTTTCATGGGTACAGAAAGGGTTATTCTTGCTGAAATGGGTTGAACTTTCCCTCATCCCCTGAATACCTGCTGTTCCCCTCCATCCTCTTGCTGCCAGTGGCACTGGTGTGCACAAATCAGCTTTTGCTAAACTGATGGGGTTTACCAGCAGCCATGTGGAAATCAAGACCAATGATCATCCTTGGAGAACATGTTTTCTTACCATTCTGAAAATTCTCCCTAAATGAATAAGTGCTGGTCAGCAGAGCAAAATGGCAGTAAATGAAAAATACCTGCCTAGAAATGCTTTATGGTTTATTTTGGTCCATGGGAAGTTTTGTTTTATTACACTAAATTCCATTGTGCAAAATAAACTAATTAATTAAAACCCTTCCTCTTCCCAGACAGTGAAACACTTGCGGACATGTGAGTTTAAACCATTTGTTATATTTATAAAGCCTCCATCACTTGACCGTTTGAGAGAAACCAGAAAAAATGCCAAGATTATTTCAAGTAAAGATGATAAGGGAACTGCAAAACCCTTTACAGTAAGTATAATTAGACATGGTAAAACATGAGAACCTGTTAAGAGTTTTATTGTAGCAGTTTACCTTGAAAATAAAGGTGATCACTGGTTCTCATAGACAGCACTTGTCAGGGCTTACACCAGCATCTTGCTGTTTCCCAACCTCTCCCACATTACACATTTACTGTGGTGTTTTCATTGTTTGATATCCTCATGGGTATTTACAATTTCCATGGTCTTCTGATTTTATATCATTGAAGAGCCCCCATAGCGCAAACATATCTTTATGAGAGATAATGCTGTGGATTTCCTTCAAAAAAATTGTACCTGGGCTTAGATGTTTCTATTCAAATAGAGGAATTTATTTGTTTTATCAGCTGTATTAAGGGGTCTAAATTTAGAGGAAAAATGCAAATATAAAATGCTACTTTAATAAAAAGCCCATATTTGTCGATAAGAGAAATAGAGGGTTTTTTAAACGTTACAGGAAAATGAACACTGTAAGAAAGAAGAAATATCTAAGCAAGGAACAAACGCTGGTTTTTGTCAATAGTCAGAAAAAAACTTTTGATTACCCAGAATTAACATACTTGCTTCCTTGTAATATAATGAAATAATATTTTAATTGAAGCTGCAGCAAAGTTGGTCATCGTTAGACTGTTTGTCTGTATTTTCAGTGTGTATAATTTCTCCTCATTCAGATGTTATTTAGGATTATTTAGGTTTTGTTTCAAAGTCAGTCACGGATATAGTCACAGACTGTATCTGTGTAGAATGTGTATTTGGAATAGTTCGGAAATTACATGCTATAAGAAAATGTTGGTTAGTGGTATATAAAAAGTTGGAGGAGTTCGTTCTTAAGAGCAACCTTCAGGACATTGCTTAGTTAGGACAGGTTTAATGTCTCAAAGTTATTTAAACAAATTGCTAAGATTTGTTCCCTCCCCAAACATGAAGAGAAATCCACTAAGCCAGATTGCACGAGGCATAGAATGATGACTCCTACCAAGCTCTTAAAATAAAAAGGGCTGTGCTGTAATTCATGGCATGCTAATAGCAAGCTGAGACTAACATAATGGAACTTGAAATGTATCATCAAAGTAAACAGCTAGAAACATTTTCCACTGATGCTGCTAAAAGAAAATGTCTCTGTAATTACCATGCAGTGACTAAGTGTGTCACTACAAAGGGAGAGATGAAAGAATTGCTTGTTGAGCTGAGTCAACTCATCAGAATACTCTCTGAGATCACTTGTAATGGTAATCTCTATCTTTTTTAATTAGAAGTACAGTTTCCATCTCCTCATGAGATAAGAAATAAGCAATTAGCCCATGTTTAATACAGAAAGAGTTTATGCAGTGTTGCTATGGACTGGCTGTGCCCTGATCTTTATTGCACTGCTCTTACTAGGAAGAAGATTTTCATGAAATGATTAAATCTGCCCATGTGATGGAGAGCCAGTACGGCCACCTTTTTGACATGGTGATAGTCAACGATGACCTTGCTACAGCTTACAGTGAGCTTAAAACAACTTTTGACAGGTTGGAGACTGAGACCTTCTGGGTTCCTGTCAGCTGGCTACACTCATAGTAACGTTTTAAGCAGCCAAAACCTCTGCTGTTGTATCAGCATTAAAGCTGGGGCATGGTTAGACTTTACTGGATGGCCATTTTCTTGGGAGGAGGGCTTTTAACTCTACTGAGCAGCAGGTATACTCTTCATGCACTTGGAACTGGTCTTGCTTTCCTCTATCTTCAATTCTCCTGCCCACGGTTTGGGGCAGAACAGTCAGATTAAACCAGAGATTTACTGTGGTCTGTAAAGTGAGCTAATACTAGTGTAGCAAAACTGCCAAACACCTCTTTATCATCACCTGTTTGTTTCCAAGGTGAGTGTTTTTAACACAGTTTGCAGAAGATACAAATTGATGGTGGAAATCAGCACTTCAGTGGTTTTAAGCATAACTGTTCCCATAAAAGAGCACATCAGCACTTGGAAGTTATTGCCCTTTAAGTGCTTGAGAGGACTGAAACAGGCAAAAGTGACCAACATTTTTATGAGGAAGACACCATAGTTTTAATTATGTATCAATGTGTTTTTACTTTTCTAGATGTGAACCTTGTCTTACATGTACAGACTGATTTAAGTATTCCTTTGCAATTACATAATCATGGAAAGAAAGATGTATTCAGTGGCTTAATAGTGAAACACTCAGCTGTGAGCATGCGTGGATTGAAAATACTTGGATGCATGCTCTGTGGCACAACAAAGAAGAGTCATGGGAATAATTATTTAAATAGGAACAATGTGAGTTAGTGTGTATATAACTTCAAAGTCTTCTGTAAAATCAGTGGCAAAGTGATATGAATAGCAACAAAGTAGAGACTAATTTTTTTCCCCCTTTAAATTGATTTTAAATATTTTTGGCATACTTTAGAATGATTTTCCCATCAGAAGTTTTCAAACAGTGAGGAAACCTTGGACATCTGAGAAGCAGTTGAAAGAGATTAATTATTTTTATTGTTGAGTATGTAGTGATACTTTTTAATAGTGTAACATGTATTCTGTCTCCACTCAAAAATAAATTAATGCTGTAGAGTTCACTATAAAAAACATCCTTGTCACTGGTCAGACAGTTGGAAACCCCATTCTAAGATTGATGTGTCAGTGTAAGCAAATGTATATTAGAGGATGTATTTTTAATATAGATAATTTGTTGTTTTTCTTTATTTACTACTGATATGCAGGAAATGAGTACAGATGTAAAGACCAAGTAACATATGTGTGTTGTATTGTGAATATGTCTTGTAAGTACAGAATGTGTATAGGAACTTGCTGACTTCAGATCATCCCATCTGTGGCATTCAAACAGGAAACCATTATTTCATGTTAATCTGTAAAGAGAATATAGCTCTCTTGTTTAAAGAAAAAAGAATTTAGTGAAACTTTATATATTTATGAAAGGGTTGAAAAGGGATGTTAAGTTTTTAAATTTCTTGTCAATGTGATCATTTATTAAAGAGATTACTAAGTGTAATTTGAAACAGTCTCTGTAAATGGAGCTCAACATTCCATGTAAATATTTTATTTCAGTTCATATGCTGATAAAGCCATCAGGTTTTGCAGTTTTATTCTAAATGTGTGTTTAATGTGTGGGCCATTGCATTTGGCTTTGAGTCTTATAAAACAAATGAAATGCAAGAAACAACAGCAAAATCCCTGGGAGTCTGGAAATGTTTATGCAAGAGTTACAGATGTACTGAGTCCCAGTATGGATACATGCTCTGCTTGAACAGCTCTACTGTAACTTTGTCAAATTTCACCATTTTCCTGGTGAAATAAAACTCTTCTTGTAACATAAATAGGAATTTGTTGATTAAATTAATTGCATAGAGATTATCTGAGTTGAGAAAACATTTTCTATTTTTTTTTAATTACTGAAAATCAAACTATTTTTCAGGGGATATGGAATTCAGCGGGTCAGTTTGCCTTTGCCTGTGAAATGCCAAGTGCCTTCACCATCTCTTGAAATGGAGAGGACACTCGGCATCTCTCAGGATCTGGCCATTTCCAACAGTACGGGCTTTAGTCCTCACTAAAACCCTATTAACAGTGCTTCTAACCTGGGCTGTCTCGAAACATTGGGGTCCTGTCATGCACACATAAGGGACCTGCTTTTCTCTTTATGAAGTAGATGCTAGAATAATCTGCAAACTCCCTGGTAGAGACAGTCCTGGCTGTCGTGCAGGCTGTTTTTCCTGTCTTTTTGAAATTAATTTAATTCCCATTCCTGGGTCGGTGTGGTCTGGGAGGATCTTGTGCACAGCTCTGCTGTCCTGGGCAGCAGTCAGCAGCGTGGTGCTCTGCTGCATTCCCAGAGAGCCTGACCCTCTGATCCGCGGCACAGTCCTGGCTGCCTGGGCTGCCTGCCCCATCTCCGAGCCAGGAGCTAATTCCTGAATAGTAACACCTGCAAAAGAAAGGGAATCTCAAAAACACAGATCCAACCAACAGAGTAAAATGTGCACAGTCTTTAATGAGTCAGAAATAGTTTTAATTACATTACTAAATTGCTCTTTAAAAATCAACATTATTGCAGTGTTAGCTCCAAAAGCTAAAAATCAAAGCCCTCCATGAGGCAGGCAGAGATGACAGTAGGTCTAGGCAGAAAAAATGTCTTAGTCAAACAGTTTCAACAGGACAGGAGCCTGCTTATCATGATGGATGCTGAGCCTGTGTGCTGACCTGTTCTGGGATACCAAGGGGAACAGGGGGGTGGATTGTCTAAGAATTTGGGAACGAAGACAACTAAACATGTTTCCAATATTCCACATATTCAAGTTGTGCTGTATGGGTTTTTAGAGAAATGTATGTTTTGACAGTCAAGTCTCCAGATGTTTTTATTGTGTTCTAGCTGTTTGCTATAGTCAAACAAAGGCTAGTATTTTTTAATATTGTACCAAGCTCTATACTTGAATTCACCATCAGGTCCTTGGTTGATGTCTTACCTGAAATCTGATTTTACCTTCTTATGCAAAACAATAAATTATTGATATACCACTGAAGATGTTTTTTTTTCTTTATTGTAAATTGCACCATAACATATCATAGACTCATAGAATGGTTTGTGTGGGAAGGGACCTCAAAGATCATCTCATTCCAACCCCCCTGGCATTGTCAGGAACACTTTCACTAGACCAGGTTACTCTGAGCCCTATCCAATCTGGCCCTGAACACTGCCAGGGATGGGGCAGTGTCTCTGGACAACCTGTTTTAGAGCCTTACCTCCCTCACAGTAAAGAATTTCTTCCTAATACCTAATTTAAACCCACCATCCTTCAGCTTAAAGCCATTCCTCCTTGTTCTATTGCTACACTGCCTTGTAGAAAGTCCCTCTCCAGCTCTCTTGTAGCCCCCTTTAGGTACTGGAAGGGCTATAAGGTCTTTTCAGAGCCTTCTCTTCTCCAGGATGAACAAAATTAAAAAGATAAAATGCCTAAGTAGTAAGTTATTTCATGGGACTCTCTGCCAATTGTAATGTCCCAATTATCTTAAATGGAAAAACAAAGCACCCTAGAACAAGGACAACGGTTGTTAGTATTTCATTTTTGTTGCCAAACTCTTCTTCAGAACTGTTGTTTACCCTTTCCTGTAGCCCACCCCATAATAAACCACTTTCTTTCTGAGGGGAAAAGCTTACATCAGTGGATCAAACTGAAATACCAGCTCGTCTGGTCTTGCAAAGTCATGGAGTGTTATCCGAGTTGTTGACTCGGAGTGTTTCACCGAACACATAAACTTCTAGGCCATGCACAAGTCCCATGGGAGGTTGTGCTCATTTGTAGGACTCAAAGAAAGTAATGCTTGAACTCAGTTACTTTTTGCATTGTGTTATGCCTTTTCCAGGGAAAAAAAAATAGCCTAACACATACTAGGATTAGAGAGAAGACTTTTAAGCCCCTTCTGTTTTGTTTCAGTGCATTATTCCGCATTTCCCACATGTACTTCGGTTCAGGTTTCTGAAGGTGTGTGGAGAATTTTTTCTTCAGTAAAGCTCATATTTAGCTTTTCTGAGATTGTTTCAAAGGATGAATAGTTTCTTCTGAGATTTGAAGTTAAACTTACAATCTAGTCTATTTTTGCTACTGCTCTCTCTACAGTCATTTCCCCACAGGATTGAGTTTTCTGTGTATCGGTGCTTAAAGGTTATTTGTACTTGAAGTTTGCCTAAGATCCTTCTGCTCTCAGAGTCATTAAGTATTTATCATATATTACTATGATTAATGTATGATACCAAGCATTCAACAGAAAAATGTCTGAACACAAAATTAAAGGAAGACTGTAGGTGTATTTGTTGTTTAAGAATTCTTGTGCTAGATAACAGATAAAGGTTTGAGCAGAAAAACACATAAAAGCATTTGGAAATAGTTAAAGTCTGGTCTTAAATTTTGTCTTATGTTAAATGGCAGTACAAATGAGAGAATTTGGAGTTCTAGACAACTGGAGACTTTTCCCCTCTTGATATCTGTGTTTGAAATACAAGTTGGATATTTGCAAGACTCTATGGAATGATTTTACATATCTATAATAAAATACTATGGTATTTTCTGTAGCTGAAATCCAACATTTGAACAAAGAGGGTAAATCTGTGTGATTATTGAGACTTTGTTTTGCTTTTGTTTCAGTTTTACAATTATGTCTGTTTAAACAAGTTTTTAAGGACTCAGTGGCAAAAGCTGCCAGCTACACATTTTAATATGTGGAGAAAAATATACTCAGGATTTCCAAGAGGGTTCAAATTATTCAAGCAGTATCTGAAAACATGTTCATAAAAAATAGAGAAAATTAGGTCACAATTTCATTTGTAATTAGACCTGTTTCTTTTCAGTAGCTGTATTAATATGCAGAACTTGAATATGCTAAAAAAACCCAGAAGGCATCCAATAATTTTTAAGTGAAATTTAGATTTGTGTTTTAACAAAGATGTTACAAGCTTTCTATAGAATTATACACAGGTTCATAGAAACTTTGGGTATGTGTTTTAAAGGGAGGGTCAGTGGGTGGGGCAGAGATGAACTGAGAATGTTACAAATGCAAGTACTACCCTGAAAATGCATCTTTGGTTTCATAAATCACTGAACAGGAGGTCAGAGACCTGGCTGCAAATGTGCTGTGGTTTCTGTTCCCTCCTTGGTAAATACAAATAAGCACCACTAAATCTTCATTGGTAAACAAAGCTAAAATTGTCCATGTTACAGAGCTGAAATGTAGTATTCAGAAGAAGGAGTACTCCAGATCCTGGTGATGTTGGTCAAGATGCTGCTTTACTTTCTTCTAACTTCATTAACTTCTGCAACAAGAGTACAGTGATTGCAGCTCTAACTCAAAATTACCAAACTGTGTTTAGTCATTGGCAATTTCATTCTTTGTTTTCCACTTCACCCTTGTGCAGTTTCAATTTAGTAATTCAGTCATATAAAGAGGGGAAAAGGGACAATTAACTGATCTTGAAAAATAGACATCAAAAATTTGATACAAGGACATTTTTTACCTCCTTCCCAATGGACATTGGGGTGGTGTGTTTCTGAAACAGAAGTGAAGAGCTAGTGTTTTTTCCAGATGGAGAGCACCTGAACAGTGTTTTGTCCCATGAAAACAGAATTGCTCTGAGAGGTCCTTGTGGCCTGTTTGATGCATGAGAGCTGCGTGTGGTAGCAAAAAGACCAGGAGCAATTCTAAATTTTATGCAGCCAGTTTTGGCTTCAGGGGTTCTTGTTTAAGGCAGTGGCCACTGGGGACAGTTCTGCTTGTTTTCTGTGTGACCTCTGGACATTTCCTGGTGTGTCTTCTCCCTTTTCTAGACTTGCATTAATGGCTTGTTTTTAAGCAACTACATTTCCCTAAAATTGGTCTTAACCTCAGGTAGTGGGAGTACTCATGTTTCACGATCAAGGTCGGGGCAGTTGCCCAGATGTGAGCATGGTTTGAGATCACTCCACAGAGCTTTGCATGCCCTGTATGGTTTATATTTCCCCACTAAAAGTCCTTTGATGCAGCTTCTGGAGCCCTACTCCCACAAACAGGCTGCCCTGTGTTAGGCACCATATGAACATGGAACAAAGTTGTAGTCCGAGGTTCAAAGGAGCCCACTAAAAGAATTGTGAGAGATGGCAGAGCAGCGGGACGATGCAAAGAGATGCACTGGGCACAGCTCTTCCTACCAGCTGGCACAGAGGCAGTGCTGGCCTAATGGGGCTGTCAGATCTAGGATTCAGTATGTCACGGGAGGATCAGGTTGTTGGAGCTCCCTGGCAGGGCTTCAGCCCATGCTGTGCAGTGCCCAGGCACAGCTGAGGGCTCGCAGAAGCCTGGCCCTGGCAGCCGTGCAGCCAGCTGGAGGGCAGGAGGGAATCAGCTGTGTGTCTGAGCTGTGCTCTGCCTCCTCCCTGCAGAGCCACAGCGGCAGGGCTGGTCTCGGCCCCTTTCCCTGCCTGGTGCCAATGGAGGCAGGAATGCTCCAAGTCCTGTGTGCTGTCCTGGCTACTAGTGACTGTAAGGCACAACAGGAGTTTTCTTGTTTGGTTGTGTTTTTTTCATTGTTGTTGAAAAGTGGCTTGAAAGCTTTGTTGTTGGTGGTGCTATCAGGATATTATGAAAGAGCAGCCTCACTTATGGGCCCTGCTGGGTTATTATTCCAGATGTTTTTCTTTACACAGCTGTTAAGCAGGAAGTAGAACCAAAACCAAAGATTGATTTGAACCATTGTTTTGTCGAAAACCAGAACTGAACCTGAATTATTGTCTTCTTTTGACTTCATTGAATTCAGATCACCATTGGCCACAGCTGGATTCAACCCCAGCTCAACCCACACTGAAAAAAGCACAGAGCCTGACCACACTTTTGAGTAGGTGAGACTTGGAAGGCCAGGAGCCTGCATCTTGTCATGAGTGCAGCTGATGTTACCTTCAAGCCAACAGCAGCTTTTACTGAGCATGTGTGCACAAGTACATATTGTTATGTATTTATCAAGTACTGTAGTGTACACCAATTTATTTTAATGAAAAATGCAGGCTTATATTGCATAATTGGAAGATTAAGGGCCGATTAAAGGAAGAAGTCTACTTACAGAATACCAAAGTTTTAGCAAACAGATGTATAGTTTTACTCCATCAGGACTCACACATCTCAGGAAACAGAATTTCACATTTCATATATACTGGTTTGCCCCTATTTTCTGAAAGTCAAAAGAGCTTGATTGAATGCAGACTACAAACTTGTTCACTACAAACCTAGTTAAACATGAAATCTTGTGGGATTAGCTTAATTGTTCCTTAAATGAAAGGCTACTTTGTACACAGACTAAAATTTTATGCTTGCCAGATAAAGAAATGTGAACCTGTCCAGAGACACAGGAATTTGTCTGTATAGGAGTATCACTGGGCCAACTGTCTTGCCTTTTATGTGATATTGTGGTGTAAAACATCACTCCACTGGTTTCATTTTACAGAAAATAGTCTCTGTGGTGGTACCCTGTGGGAACTGAAGTATCAAGTTCTATTTTCCCTTCAAAAATCCAACTCCATTCATACCCTTCTCCTGACAATGTGCTCTCCGTGAGTGTCAGCCACCACGTGGGCTCGGGGGATGCTGTGGCACGGCAGGGGAGCTGCAGGGAAGCTGTTCCAAGCAAAGCAGGAGGTGCCACTTTGCCACAGGAGAGGCTGCCATAGGTAATACCACAGTGTTTGAAATGAGGGATGGTATCCCTGATAACACTACACAGTAACTAAGTAAATAAGGAAAATATTTTATTATTCCATTTTTAATTTTCAGAGGATTATGTGACACTTCTGATTATCAGACATTATTACTCTGACTGCAAAGTCTTCTGTTTTTCTTTGGCTTCCCTACTGCCTCCTTGAAAGCAAGGGTTGCTGTAATTAAAGACTTTATTTGTTATATAAATGTAACCATAAAACATGTGGAGTTCCTATCTTCCAAAGCTACCAGACCAAGCAAATAAAGACAAAATTTCTGCAAGTGTTCTCAAGTGACCTATTCTGTTTAATCTCGTTTCCTTTCTTCCTAACCAGTCTTCTCAAAAAGCCTCTCCATGTCAGGGGCCAATAGTTTAACAAAGGTAATGTGAAGTAGAACGGAGAGCCTGGCCAGGAACCGCTGGAAGGAAGAAGCTGGGACACTGCTGGGCTCTGAACACCCGCAAGTCTCCAAGTCTGCACAAAAGTGAGCAACCTATGGGTAAAAACAGCATAGGAAGATAATTTGAGCAGCAAGGTGTCATTCACTCCCTTTTCACTACAAGAAGGAGCCATCCCCAGCCCTGGGCCCTTCACTTACCCGCATTTAGCAAGGAGCAGTTGCTAAGTTACCCGTGTCAGGTAACACACTCCAGTGTGTAGTTGACTGCCTCACGGCAGATTCTGCATGTGCTTCCCCTTCAGTGTCACTGAAAGTAGCTCTCGACTTTGTGGTCTCCAGAAATCATCTTCTGAAAGTGGAATTAAAACCTGCCTGCACTTGAGAGTCTGTTCGAGTCCAGCAACTCCCAAGACGGGTCTGTGTATCACTGACAAAGTGGTTGCACTTTTAATCCTGAGCCTCCTTCATGTTCACCTACTTTGTACCAGAGAGGGGATGGTGGCTGGTGTTAGCTCTGCTGCCACTGGCAGAATGTGGTGCATTTATACAGCTGGTGTTTGTTATTGTCCCTGCAACCACATTTAAGTACCCCCAGTGAGACACTCATGCTCAGATTTTCTGCAGGAACTCCTGGGTCGCTCCCAGCTACACTAATTTGTCTGTCAAAAAGTGCAAGTGGAAAACACAAGAGGCTGGATTCTCTCTAAATCTGAGCGAGCTCTGCAGGGAGGCAGTTGCTACTGCTGTGCTCCCCTCTCAGCTCCACTTACAGCAGTGGTTACTTGGCTTGGGCTTGTGAGCATCATGTAAAATCCTTATGGATCCTCACGGTTTCAGTGCTCAGGATTGATGATTCTTTCTTCTCTTTTAGCATCTTGTGAATAACTTAGAATTTTTTCATGCTAATGCAACTCCCTCTCTTCCTGGTAAATTGCCTCATTTTGTGCTATTGGAAAGTGCTTAGTCTGGATTGCTTCACTGTGAGTACCTAATGGCTGCTGCTGCTTTCTGTATCATGTGCTTGGGAGGAGGGTGAAATATCAGCAGAGAGCTGACACCACTTCAATCCCTAAAGGAGCGATAGTAGGAACTCCTCCTGTAGTTAGCCTCAAATGACTTTCATCTGTACCACTTGAGCACACAGGATTGATTGTTCCTGCAGTTTAACAGTGTGGCACAGATGAGATGGCAGTGGATGAACACAATAAACATGTAGTGCTAGGGAAGTTAGAAAAGTTTCATTTCTATTTTAACAGTATCAGAGTTTTACCTCTTGTCTTTCTGTGTCTGGGAAATCAGGAATGCCTTTGCTCTGAAGACCTTGTAATCTAATGCCAGGTCTTGCTGACTAAATTTTACAGTTGAACCTTAGTGCCTTGTTTCATGTGTGGTCCCTTTGACTTCTGTAACACTCCTCACAATGGGGTTGGCAGCTAATACCCTGGAACCAAGCTGATTATTCTCTGGGCTCAGGGTCTGGCGTTGAGATAAGATGCAATCAGGAAAGATGATAAATATTTCAGCAAGGAATCAAATGTGTGAGAGCTTTCTGGTTATTATCTTTGGATTAGTATCTGAGATTAGTATCTGGGAGCAAACTTCAATGCAAATGCATCAGAGTCCCATCAAACATGGTAGTAAACACGTGTGGCTGATAAATCGATTGAATCTTTGTCTAAATTATTTAATGGAAATTATGGGACTGTGTTAGATGGCCCTGCCCTTTGCTGCTCAACTGTCCTTTCAGCATTTCATTTCTTTTACACCTACAATGTGGTCACGATAAATCTTCTCACATGCTTTTAAGTAATTTCCCAAATGCTCTCAAAATGGAGGCAGCAATTAATTGCTGTCACTTTTGGCAATTATTAGTGAAATCTACAAAACAGTGTTTCAGAATAATTAACCTTAGTTAACCTTAAGCCTTGAAAGATTTTCTAGTGTTACTCAGTAGCCTGTAAGCTGCCAGTTGTACGTTTGTACATTTGGAGCTGTCACAGGATCACAAACCCTGTTGAGTGAGCTCTGTCTGCTTTACTGATTTCAGCTCACGCAAAGGCACAGCACTGTACAGCTCAACTTGTAAATGGCGTATCTTGGGGGTTTTTGTTATTATATTTCTGTGTAATACTTTCCAAACTCTACTTTATTGTATTCTGCAGTTAAAAAACCACCTGGATATTCCTTCTCAATTCTATTTTTTTTTTTTTTTAGACTATCTCTAAGCCCTTAGCCTTGCATGTTTTTGTAATGTGTAAGACAGACTGAGACAGAGGCTTCAGAAGACTTGTGCAGCTGGTAGCTTTTTGATGATTTTGTTTCACAATTCTTTGGAAATAAATGTGGGTACTAATGAGAACAATGACTAAAATGTCAGTTGTACAAAATATAAGTGATCTATTCTAGAAAAATACAAACAATTCTGGCAGTTCAATTACACCTGTGCATCGTTCTACTTTAGCAGAGTGAAAAAAGTAAAGTCTGATGGATGTATGGTAAGGACACAAATGTTTTGATCCAAGGAAACATCGTCAATCCTTTATACTAGAACTTTTGGTGAATGTTTTAAAGACTGGGAGATGGGGATATGCCCAGGTGTCCTTTGAACCCTGTGAGGTGATTAAAGTGAACAGTATAAAGCTGAAGTGACAGTACTGAAATACATGGAGATAAATGCATGGGATGGAGATTTACAGCAGCTGAACAGCAAGTTCACAGGAATGGCAAGACTGCCATGCATGGGAAATAGAGGGAAGGAACATTTACAACTTTCTCCAAGTGGGAAAACTGGTTTTGGAGAATCTCTTTACATATCTTCTTTCACAGGAAGTTAAATCTTATTTATTTATCTCAAGTAAAATATTCATTGCTCTGCTGGAAGAAAAATGAGAGCCTTGATGAGTTGAAAGACTGTAGCCAGTTACCATCAGCATCAAAGGTCTTCATGAAGCAGTGAAATACTGAGTGCTAGAAGGGGATAATCAGTTTTATACATTTTTAAATTAATACGAAATGCTACTCTCCCACTTTTACTGTACAGCCTGGGTTTTAGAGTGTCATGAAAGTATTTGACATTTACAAGAGACTGCAGGCACTAATACAAATCATTTTCATCCATTTATGCATTTTAACCACCACGCTGAGTGAATTGTTAGCTCTGTGCAATTAGTCTCTCTGCTTCTTGACAATACAAGCACAGATTTTCACAAATTCTGTTAATAATGCAAGGTGGAAGCTCTGTTCTCCAAGTCTGCTATTTTGCTTCTAGAAAAACATTTAATTTCTTACAAACCTGATATAAATAGGCCAGCTGACAAGTATCCCAAAACAACAGAATATGCATGGAATAGCGAGATTTGAACTGACGTCTTTTTGGCAAAAAAAAGTTATACAAGCTGTATTTGTCTGAAAAATTAAAAATAGGAGCCTTTGTCATATATGGCAAGAGAGGCCGGGTTGAGTCATGATTGATGTCACTTGAAAGAATACTTTAAGCTTAGAAAATGACATCAGAATCATCAGAATTTGGTGAGATTTAGAGCACTTCCTGCAGCCAGGGTGCTGGGGATTCGGGAAGATATTTTGTGGATGATACACAGCACACTGCCAGACATCATCTGAACAGAAGCCAGGAGTTACGGTACTTTCAGATTACATTTCTGAATGATGGGTATAATTTGTTTTAATAACATTCATTTTAAGTTAAATGCATGTTTTCGGTTTTGTAGATTTGGTGCAACCCCCCACTTCAGGCTGGCAGAGCAGTCTGTCACTGCCTGACCTCTCCCCTTACTCGCTTACATGACAAGTTTCCAAGAGCAGTCAGGAGTGCTTTCCTTATTACCACGAGTCTGCAAATATAGCAGGATCTCTTTCCATTTATTCTTCTCCAGTTTTAATGCTCAATTCCTGCTGACTTTACTACTGAGCATTTATAAGTCAGACTTTAACAGTACATATGTATGTTAGAAGTATTTCTTTTAGCTCCCAGGCTAAAACTAAACTTTGTCTGTCTGTCTGCTACTGCTGGTGTTAAAATTGAAATAACAAAACAGAAAAGGCGCTTGGATTTTGCTTTATTAAAGATAACCAATAAATCGTGCAGAGCCCAGGTCACGGAGAGGCTGAGCAGAGCTTTCGCTGTGTGGAGAAGCAAACCCCTCAGAAACAATTTCTTACATTTCTCCTTTGATTTGCCACACATAGCAAGTCTTTGCCCCTTAAAATAATTTTAGTGTGAAAATTAGTATATTTAAGCTAAGTACACAATGCTACTTCTGATCTGGTTAGGACTGTTTTCTTTTAGAATAGCTTTTAAACATGAAGAGAAAGTAAACTGCAAATCACATTTCTAAGCAGACTTGTACTTGCATTTAGCAGTAGCATGTTTTGTTCCTAAAAATGAAGATATTAGTGAAAAAGAGAGTTGTACAGTTGCTTGGCTGCATGCCTTTCACAATATGCATAATCAGTTTTCATAACTAAAATGAGTTTGTTCCAAGAAAATAAAAAGTTCATCCCGCAAGCAGCTCCGTGGGTGAAGCGTGTGTGTGTCAGCTGAGAGCCTCCGTTATCTGCCGTTTCGATTTGCACGTTGTGCTCGTTCCTGTTCTGTTTGAAGAGCCAAGTGGTGGATGAATTATTCCTGGTATTCCTGACTTTTACTTCAAGCCAATAAACACCTGTGTGCGACTGGTCTGCCAGAGCCATTCCATGAAACATCTGGGCATGCTCCAGCCCTGGGGCTACTGGCGTTCAAAACAGTTCTCCCTGATCCTGCCATTCACTGCAGCTGCAGTCGGGCCCAATTACACGCAGGAATTGGATCGCGAATCCCATCGCTCCAATGCACCCAGCTCTCCTGGTGGCAGACGAGGCAGAAGAAAGGACAACAGTTTTGGTGGATTATGCCAGTGGTGAGGCAGAGGGAACTGTTTGTGATTCCTTTGAGCAGAGGGAGTTTTCCGTGGCCTCGTGTGTTGTGTAGTGCGCAGAAAGGACCCGCGCTGGAGGGTGAATCACGCCGTAGTAAAAGTGAATGTGCTCTGTACAACCTGTACTTTGTTGCAGCTGTTGGAAGGACACAGTGAATGAAGCAGACAACTGCAGAGAAAAGAACATGTTTTCATGATTAAGGCATGAGTGGAGCTCTGGGGAACCGAATCATATCCCTGCCTTTGCCACAGATTTCCTGTGTGATACGAGTCACTTTGCACGTGTGGTTGTTAACTCTATTTTTCGTGGTGCTTGGCATGGAGGAGTGTAATTTGTAGAAGTGCCACTGCAAACTGTAGGCAGTGGGAGCTGTGCTGTGCTGAACACTGAGAAAGCAGGCACCCTCCATCCCAACGAGGCAGGCAAGCAAAGTGGAGGCAGGGATTACAAAGATAAATCTTTGTGAGTTCAATTTCTGTGATTAAAGAAGAGCTTGAAGGGCCTTATCCTTCTTAAACTTGTCCTTTCCTGTACATAAAATAAGAAGAGCATATTTCTACTTAAATACAAGTGCAGTATTTGTGAGCTATTGCTGAGTTTCAGATACATCTGCTAAACTGAGAAGTACTAAAGTTACTGCTTATCACTTGTCTATCCTTATCTTTCTTCCTTATCTTATTTAAATGGTAATGTTATTGCATCACTGAGCAGTCACTGAAGAAGAGCAATATTGTGAATACTTGTATGCTTTTTCTGCCCATATGCAAAGTTAGAGATTGAGTAACTTTTGTGTTTTCCTATAGTCTTAAGGGGCAAAACTAAAGCTTAACAGTACAGCTACAAGGAATAAAAATACTACCCTATTCTGTTGGTAAAAGTTGAAAAAGACAATGGGACACTTTATGGGAAGGTACTTTTTGAAGTGAAGAGCTACTCTTCTGCTTACACACAAAATAAAGCATGATGGTTTGTGTATTGTGGATCTTATATGTCACAGATTACATGAAAAAATGTATAGCATTCTGTATGGAAGCCGTCCTGCTATCAGGATGGGCAAAGGCATTTGTGAAATGCAACAATAGAGAACAGGAAAGATATAACTTCACAGATTTCTGTAGTATAGTTTTATCAGCTTAAATATTGTAATTCCTTGATGTTGTAATCCAGTGCTAAGGACAATTACAATTTGCTTTTGAGGAATGCTATTTATTCTGCAGATTTACCGTATTTTATTAGAAAATTCTTCTATTCCCCCACTGGTTAATCACAGATTTTTAAAACGATACATTTGGGAGTGCCTGTTGTATGTAACTGGAAGAGGTATGCTCCATTCTACCAGAGGTGTTAGTTACAGAGGTGACTAGAAAACTACAGCATGTTTTTTACTTTAGTAATCAGAAAAACTAGGTCTTTTCAGAGCCATACTACTACTACTTCCATACTACCATGCAAACCCAACTATTTTCTAAATTTTGTTTATTTGAGATGTAACCTATATTTTCATTGGAACACAGACCATACATTCAGGATGTACTCAAGGCACCAAAAGTGGAATTCAGGCAATCCAAATCCACAAAAGTGATTCAGAAAACCTCTGCTTTACCAACTGTAAAATCTGAATTCACTTGGCTCCATTGTTTTGGTCCTGTCAGTCTGTTAAGTGCCAAAGATCGGGTTTCTGTAAGTACATCAAACTCTCAATTTCTACCTTCAGCTTCTTTTAACCCCACTAAAAGACAAGTTTGGACTTGGTTCCTTGAGGGGTTCAGTCCAGGTGCCCTGAGCACACCTACCACTTACTGACACCACTGGCTGCTTCCAGGATGGATCTCCTCATGTCCTGGGCTCAAGGGTACTTGGCAATTGCCCATGACCTTGTGGAGTTGTCCAGTAAAGTGGTGAGTTACAGAGAACCTGGGTTCCTGCATGCTTCAGAGTCCCTGCCTGACTGTGCAAAGCTTCAGCCTGTTTTACAGAAGGAAATCCCACTGGACAGGGACTGGGGCTCCATGAGGAGCCTGGGCAGAGTGTGTCAGAGCCCCGCAGCCACACAGGCACCTCAGACTCCAAAAAAAAGCGGAGGGGTTCAGAAACCCCTCTACACTCACTACTCCTTTTTGGCAGACTCAGGAGCTGAGTACAGCATGTCTGTGTGTGCAGTGCAGCATGTTCACAGAATCCGAAAGCTGTAAAATATTTTGAGATTCATTTGAATATGGTCTGCTCTCAGTCTCAAACACAGCATATATAATTATCACCAAAAATGGACGTGAAAAAAATCACCAGATCATCCTTTACACTTACAAGTATAGCAGACATCAAGTATTTCTAATTACTGTATTCTACTTCTATAGAGAATATGATAAAGCTGGGTTTAATTGTAAAGTCTCAATAGAGTGAGATTGCAAACAATTTGTCCCCGTGAAGATTCTACTCAATCCTTCCCCACGTGGAGTATTTAATTCCAGTTTTGCTTACTTTCAACTGAACGGAATTTTTGTACCAAATTAGGACAACTAAGTCCTTCCACGCAGAAAACTACTGAGCTCACTGAATATTTTTCTGTCGTGGTGCCAAACCATACAGTAATCATACTGAGGATATGGATGGAAGAAACGTTGCTCTGCACAGTAATTCCATATAGGAATCACTATTGATTACAGTGAGGCTACTTTATGGGTAGTGGTAAATTATGAGGTTTCTCTTGTAAGTGAGAACATTGATTTACATGAGTAATGCAAGGGCTCACACGTAAACTGAACTCAAACTTTAACTGTCAGCTGTAACACATCTATTTATACCACAGATCTGTGCTTAGCTACTTATATTTAATTACAATCAGTTGTGGTGCCTCCATTTTCTGTGTTTACCCAGAGAAGCACATTTCTGAGGTCAAATGGAATGACAGTTATACTGTAGTTATTTGAAAACATGCTTAGTTGTACATTCTGCCTGTATCTGAGGACTGAATTTCTGCAGGAGAGGGGATGGGTATGATTCATCAATCCTTCCTTACCTGAATAAAATTTCACACACATCAGTTTTAGTCAGGGTATATCTGTGCTGCACAACACAGTGCTGTGGAGAGATACCCGGAGCAGCTCAAAAGGAGCCAGCCTGGGTAACTGGAAGCATTTTAACCACACCGCTTAATGCTGCACACTGTCTAATTTACCCTGGTTTTTAGCAAAGTAAATTAGCTTTGACAAAGCACTGCACAAATAGGCTACTCTTCTCCTAGTCCACGAGCCAGCTTTGGCACTGATTTCTATGTTGGACTTATTGTACAGTACAGCACAGCACAGCACAGCTAGTAGTAGATGCAAAGGACTGCTTGCATAAAAATGTGCAGATTCAGATCCTCAAATTTTATTCAGCACTTATTCATTTTAATGGCATAAAACATTTTTAATTCTTAAATGTCACTGCTTAAAATTCAGTGGTATTACTGAACCAGAACATCAAAAGACTACAATACCACTGTAACTGAATCACTAAAGCACATCAGTTTAGGCTTGCTGTAGACAAATATGCTTTTATTATTTATTTATTTACTGACAGCAATAGCAAACTGCCAATTGGTAGTAGATTTATTCAGACTCTTAAGCCTAATTTCTACCGACGTCTGGCATCCTTATTTCCAGCATGAAAGGCTTTACTAAAATCCTAACAGATCACAAACCTTTCACACTGAAATCTCAGAAGAAAAATGTCATTAATACAACTAAAGTATGTTTTAGAATATCACAGGACCTAGATTTTTTTTTAAAGACTCTGGAAAAATGAAGTTTTACTGCCTGCTGTAAAACAGTACTGCTGATAGACCGAATATTTCCTCCCATGAAATCAATGACAGAAATCCATCGATGACAATGGGTGCAGATAATAAAGTCTTGCCATGTACAATTTTCCAGTAGGGACAGAATCTCTTTTCATCTCTCAGAAATTATTTCAAACTTCCTAGTAAGACAGTCTTTTGACATCGTAATCAGCAACCTTTTCAATACCAAAGCAATATATGCTAACTTGATATTCCAGGAAAAAAAGGCATTCAAGCTATTCAATGTTATTCTTCCCAAATCTAAACAGAGTACATATACATGCATTTTGAAAAAGTGGCCTGCTTCAGCCCCCAAATTTTACATTCAGAGTTGAAGGCTTGCTGGTCATCAACAGCTCTTGTAATAAGCTGAAATATTAATTTATGTATAAATTGGATAGAAAGGTAAGAGTTTTAAAACGAGACAGTTTTAATCTCTATCTCTGCTTGAGCTAAAATATAAAGATGTAAGAGTTACATGCAAGTCCTTCTACAATAAAATCACTACCTAACTGTGGCAGAGCTCCAGATCCCCTAGAAGAACCTTAATGATCCTAAATTTAAATTAAAATACTTGAATGTATACAGTTATTACTAGAAAAAGAAATGGAAAAAATCAGAGGAAAAATGTACCCATATGGAGGATTCTAATATCCATGGCACAGATCTTGAGAACAATACCAGAAAATTGGCTGAATTAACTGTATCAGAATGTACACTATGCAAGAAGACATGTATATGCAACACACATTTCTGCTTCTCTCAATAAAAAAAATTTGATAAAAAGGGAACTTTCCTCCCCAGATTGAAGTTCTACTGTAAAAGGATTTGGAATGGAGCTATAATCCCTGTTCTCATCCATGCAGGACTTCGTTTTCATCCAAGTTGAGTGAAGATGTCATATTCATCAAACATATTCTGTGGACTGAGAATTGGTTTTTTATTTTGCTTTGTTTAATAACTCACACAGTGCAATCACTATGAAGCAGAAATTTAGATAAATACGTTATTTTTCTACCAGGCACTGGATTAATGCTCAACCTTGCAACATCCAAGTGTTGCTCCATATTAATTTTACAGCCAATTGCTGCTCAAACCCTGTAGCGATTTGGCTTTATTCTGATCTCCACTCCTCTCACAATTTCACATTTTCCCATATAATATTACCGTACCACCAAAAATGATAGAAGCAGTCTCTTCAAAACCAGTGATTGCTCCAAGGTGCTTGAATTTCTGCTTGAAATGACCTACAAAGAAGAGAAAGTGCCCTGATGTCAGTCTTGGCTTTCTTTCTGATTATATAACAGGGGAAAAATGATACATATTTTTTTTTACTTTTATTTTTATGTTAGTTTTGTAAAAACTATGCAGGGAATTATCCAGAATTAGTGTTGGTGATTACCTAAGGGGTGCAGTGGGGCTACCACAGTAATAACTGGGAGCTGAATAACTAGAAAGTATTTTAGTCTTCTCTCTAACTATGAAGTGAATTTTTGTGTTTGTATTCGCACCTCGTGTGAGAATCTGCTCTTCAAGAAACAGTCAAACTCTCTCTCCCAATTAATATCTCCAGTCCAAAATACTTTCCACCAATAACTCTCATTTTTTCTCTAGGAAAAGAAATTCATAACTGGAGACTACTTATGACATTCTATTTGTAATTTTAAAACAATCTCCTTTTCACACTCCCACCACAAAACAAACAGCTCAATCCTTTTTCCCTTTTTCCCCTTGAAAAAGGAGGCAATTTATAGAAACTACTAAGAAAGCAAAAGGCATTTGAGCACGTCAGTGGCATTCACTTGCAAAAATTTTATGTTTGAAAGCTAAAAACACTGTCCTCAATACAGTACAAGACACACTATCTGCAGTATTGCTTTTAATATCAAATTATTGCAAATGTCTAGCACCACAAGCTAGACCTATAACTAAGAAGTGTAGCTAGCAATTTTTCTGCATACATTTAAAAATAATTCTCCATTTTTATTTTTACTCACCAGAAAGTTGAATTCCTTTCTAAATTGCAAAGGTGCAAAGTGTTTCTGGATGCACCTAAGACAGAGTAATTCACAGGGTTACCACTTAGTCCATTACACTTGGCACACACTGTTTTGGATATGTATTCTTGGTTTGATTTTGGTTTGTTTTCCTTTGTTTTGTTTTAATTGAATATCTACTACTTTGGAGAAAAGTATCACTGCTAAAGTTTCATTAATTTTTATAGTATAAATTAAAATGCCTGATTTACACTGAAGCCTTAAAAGGCTGCTATATCCTTCTGATTGCTGCACAGAATCTCTATTAAGTTTATAGTTATAATCCACTCATAAAGCCAATTCAATTCACCAATGAGCAAGTTTTAAAAGACACTATGTAGTTCCATTGATGCTGAATTGCTATACTATTAAGGTTGGAACAATCACCCAGTTTTAGAAAAAGCATTTTATCTGTATATCAAAAGGCATAGATATTCTTTCTCTCTGGAAAAATATAGGCAAAATACGTTTTTTTTATGCAGGGAAGGATCAATTGAAAAAATAAAGAGAATTAGCCATTAATGCTTTCTGTGTGTAAGGGTTGTACCAGTATATGAACAAATTAAGGTGGCTTATTGAGTCAATACTTTGGTGACCCCGCCTGTAAAAATCAGCATTTTAAAACAATTCCAAATTTATTCATATACTTAGAAAAACCTACTTCAGAATAGCTTTCTCCAAAGCTTTCTCTTTCAGTGTTACTAGGTACACATATTTTTTGCAGAAATTTCAAGGCAAAATATTACATGAAGAGGCAATTGAGGTTGAAGATGCAAAAAAGATAATATAGGCATTAAAAATCTTTGAATGTAATTATTCCCCACCAAACTATTATAAACCCAGGAAAAACAACCTAAGTTTCACTGAAGTGACATACCACCATCTTAAGGCCCCTGATAACCTAACCTGGTTTTTTTCCCAATGCTACAAAGAAAACAAATGAATCAATTTACTGCATCTTTCAAAACCGTATCTTCTAACCTAGGATTCCAAATATTACTATGACACAGTTACAGTCATCTACTTATTACACCAGACTGATTATTTCTTTCAAATTATACTCAAAACTATTTAAAAATCCTGGGTAGTAGAAAACAGAAATTAACAAAAGTGAATAAATGGCTATCTACAAATAGAGGGAAGTCTAGTAACATAGTTCATATGCTTATATTTTTACTGATAGAAACTGATTAAATCACATTCAATCTTGGACTGTAAAACATGAATCCCATCTGGAAGCCATTTCTAAAAACGAGCAGCAGAATCTCTGTTATTGTCATTATTCAGTAAATAACTGTGCAGATATTGTCAATCTATCACTCATTAACCAAACTATTGTCCTTCCTTATTTTCTTTGAAGATTTTTGAGTAACTCTTTCTTTGCCAGACACCTATGCACACCCTTGCAGATGTCTGCTCCTTGCATGAAGTCCCATTTGAAAAGTGACCTTTTCTGTTTCTTAATTTCTAGGCCCAAGAGAGTGTATTGCACAATGTCCAAGCCTTAAAAATCCTCACTGCAAATATTCTGGTATTTTTTTAAGCACATAATTACTCAGAAAATAAGATGTAAGTAGGAGATCACAACACAGAAATCAAAGACTGGGTGAAAAATCAGTAGCCCTTTTCTTTCTAAAGATTAAGTTTTAAACATTGTTTTCCATAAAATCTTGTTTAAAGAAAAGACATCAACAGATTCGTCATGTCCTCTGTTTCATTTTACGTTCTCATGTATGTCACCTCTTGAGCTGAAACCCTGCCTTTCCACAAAGCACTACTCCCCAATTAAAAAAAACCCAAACACACAAAAAAACCAAAACACAACAAACAACAATAGACTACCATAAATTAAGATGCATTAAAATGTTTGTTAAGAACTCCAGGCATCTAAATGGTGAATTTGCACTGATACAAAAGGAAATAAAAGCATTATTAAACCCTTTACATCAAAACAGTAGGACTTTGGTTTGTTTTGTGAATGCCAAAAATATGTAAATTTTGCAAGAAAGGCAAGCTAATGAACAATGAAAGAAAATTGATGAATATTATATTGTTTGTTGCTAATTTTCAGCCTATCTGACAAACTGACCATGAAGCTGATCAGCTAAACTGCTATTTAACAGAAGGACTAGCTGGTATGACTGACCTTTTTTATTTTACGTAAGCCTCTACAATTTTTTTTACAATGGTGTTCCTGTTCCGCTTCAACAGTAATAATTTACACCCTCCTCTATAATAATGTGAGGAAAAACATACATGAAAAATTGCTTGCACATTCTGGCTGCAACTTTTAGATTGTAAAAAAAATTTCCAATTGCCTTACTCTCCATGTTAACAAATTCTTCATATTCCCCATTTCTTTGCGCCAGTAAGAAATGATCTCATCTTTTGTTACTGGCAAACATCTCACCTACTGTTTTATAAAATGTCTTTTACATTCAAAATGTAAAAACAACAGAGAAAAAAATCACTCCTACATAAGTGTACTACTACTAGTTTACAGAATTAGCCAAACATGGTGTGAATGCCATCTCTGGGTGGATGCAGTTCCTGAGTGAACTGTTTTTGAGAACACATTGCAGCTTTATTGCCTAGAATTTTTTGCACACTGATTTTGGGGCACCAAGGGAGTACTTTCATATTTCTTTAAGTGATAACTTAACAATTTAGCTTTCAGGCAAAATTTTCTTCCAAGATACCCGTTTATACTCTTGTGCTAGATAAATGAGGGAGTACCTAAGTACTTATTTTTTAGTGATAGCTGATGTAAGAAGGTAACATTCCTTGTCATTCAGCAAGATATGCCTGAATGTAACAAAGGGAATAAGCCAGAGCTCAAATACCAATGCAGGAATTGCAGTAATGACTTTCTACAGCTGATACATGTCTGAAACGTGCAAAAACCTTCAGAGAACAGAGACTACAAGCAGGAACAGAAATTGTTCATATCAATTAATTATTTCCAAGACCACAATCCTCTGTGAAATATGTTTCAAATTTAATATTAGATTAAAAAACTACTTTGGAAAGAGTAAGAGGATGGGGACCAAAATATAGAGACCACATGCTATAAATATTTCCTTTCTTTAAAAATGGAATTTGATTTTATAAGGGCAAACTGTCATATTATATGCTCAAATCCTGCAGAAAACTGCAAATTCATCAGCTGAAAATAAAAGTAATGGATTAAAAATTGGTCAATTTATTCAATTACAAGGTGACAACAATCCCCAAATGTGAAAATCAAATGTAATCCTAGAATGTAGCAGCTGAGGAACTTCCAAAAGAGATGTAGACTAGTAATACCATTATATTATGTATTAATATGCCTCGGTGAAAGGATCTTTAGAAACACTGTTGAATGTACTTTAAAAAAAAAGCTCAGACTGGAACACAGGTAAATAAGGGATACTAAGATGGTAAACTTGCAGTTTGAGTCTAGAGGAACTGAACTGGTTTAGCCAAAGAAAGTTAAATCTAGGAGAAAATATTCTAACTCAGAAAATGGGTGTAAAATCTGTGGAGGAAAAGTAGCTGTTGAAAATAAGGTAAAGGACCAACGTTTGTACAAAAAAAAATACACACAAACTAGTCATACTAATTAAGGTTATAAATTAAATCAGAGGGTTTCTAGGCTTCAGAAGAGTTACAGCAGTCTTCCTAGGAGAACTGCTACACTAATTCCGCACTTGCCAGCCACAAAGAAAAACGCGGAAAACCTCTGACTCTTGAGTATCCATAGGCATTGCTTCTAATACCAGATCCCAGCAGCATTCCTCACTGCTGCCTTGCAGAGTATGTTCTGATTTTTCATTTTTTGACTTACCTGTCCCCACAGAAAGTTCCACTGGTAACTAAACCTGAGCTGGTTACCAAAGCTCCTTTTATGGCCAGTGGAGATGCACAGTCTTTGAGGGCATACCACCTCATTTATCTTTGCCATTGAAATATCTTTTCTTCTTGCTGTTCAGTGGAACAGAGTGATCTCATTTAGGAATTCTATTTCTTACTCCACCGACTTCTTGCTTAAAATACTCAGCTCTGTGTGAAAACTCACTGTTTTCACTCCCCACCACCCATGGCAGGGATACTTTTATTCCCTTTCACATTTTGTTTCTTGCACCTTCTGCCCTCAAAATCAATTTTTAAAGAGTCATTACTTCAGTAAAATGAAGAGATTTAATCCCTTCTGGAAATGCATTCATACATAATATTCCATACAGAAAAGAAATTGCATTAAGTCTTTAACCAGGCTTTTAGCTAAAAAAATCTCTTTCAGTTTCACCTAATAAAATTAGTAATTTTCTATATTCTCTAAGTTAAACAAGTAAAACAACAAAAGCCAATGCTATTCTTAAGCCATTACTGCAGATGCATAACTTACACATAGTTACTGCTTGAAAGTTGCGGTAAGTAAAATGTATACGGACAATCATCTCCATGCAATTTTGCATATTAATCCCATACTGTTATTCTTTGAGATACACCCCACATACATTCCACGACCTTGCTCATTATTAGAGATTTCTTACCCGGCTGATCTCCCAGCTGGTAAAATAACTCTTGGCTATGTTGACTCTGTGGCGTTGGAAGCTGGGTACTTCTGCTGGACTGTCCTTGAAAGGATTATTTTCCTGTGCCTTCGGAAGGACACGTATACTGGAGAGCTGACCAGAGCTTCCTAACTTCAGTCAGCGTACAGCAGGTAGCCATTCTTTCCTAAGTTAAACCTAAGTCCACATTTTTATAATCTGATAGGGATTTTGATGGAGACAATAACAGAACTGGAGGGGTAATTTACAAGTGGGAAGGGAAATTCTTTTGTCTCAGTGGTAGGAAAGATGAGACAGTGCATTATGAGTTCAGTAGGAACTTTGTAACAAAAATTTATCCAGAGCGATGGCTTATTCAACAACATATGGATCGATAATAGAATTTGGGGAATAGTGTAGATTTCCATTCTGCCTTTGGGATTGTCTATTTGTGCGTGTACAGTGCTGTGTTGTCCTCAGTATGTGAAAGGACTTTATTCACTGGCACTGCCCATACCTATTTCCTTCACTTCTTTCAAGAAACACAAATTACATTTCTTTTAACAAAAGGCATTTCAAGCACTATCTGTCACATTGCCTCAAGAACTAAAAGTGGTCAATCTTAACCCTTATTAATTAAAGCTGTTTTCCTGTAACCGCTAACAGCCAGGGAGAGGTTTAGGCTGTACTGGCTAAAATTCAAGCTAAAAACCATTCGGTAGTCTTCCTTTAACCTCTGGTGCAAGGTAACTCTAGATACTGCACTGTTTAACTCCACACCGAAAGCACGCAGCCTGCTTTAGGAGTTCAAATGTCGCTGCCCTTCCCTTCCGATGCGGAGTGCCGGCCGGGCCGCGGCTGTTCCCGCTGTCCCGGTAACGCTGGCCCGTCCCCACGGTAACGCCGCCGGCCATGGCGGGGTGCGGCGCGGCTGGCCCGGGGCGAGGTGAGGGCCGAACATCGGGCGGGCTGCGTGGGACCCCCGGGCTCCGCTGTGTCCCTGCTCCGGGCCTCGGCTCCCGGCTTCCTCCCGCTCCCACCCCAGACCCTGCCCCTGCCCTGCGCTCCCCACACGGCCGAGGCCGCCCCGGGCCTGGCGCACTCGGGCGGCCCCGGCCTCCCCGGGCCGGGTGGGCGGCGTGACCCCCCTGTGTCCGTCGTTCGGGAGCCTTGGGGGCCGTGTCTGTCCGCCTGTACAGGGGGCTTTTAACAGGAGGATCCTTTTGCTACAGCCTCAACAGAAGCTTCCTGTGTCGGCTGCCAGAATTTCTAATAGCACCGGGAAATAAGATGAAATAATCAATGTTTGCACCTGATTTCCCCATTTCTTTAAAATTTGCGAGTTAGCTTCATCAAGTCCCCCTTCCCTTCATCGGGGATTTAAATGAATTAAAATAATCTAATCGTTCCTAGAGAGGTTTATTTAAAGTCATAGCAGTCACAGCTTACTTAACCATTTGAGATCTCGGTTTGGTCATTCTGTGACAGGGTCTCCTTGCCAAGGTGGGCTCCAGTGACACTGACCAAGACCATGGGAGTGGCATTGGCGAGAGCGGCTCAGTGGACTGCTGCTGGCTCTGGAACTGGCACACTTGAAATCACCCCTTTGAACGAATCTCTTTTAAATCAAATTATTAAGTTTGCAGAGGACTTCAGCACTAAACATCCTCAGGAAGCAGCATTTGTCTTCAGAGAGCCCCTTGAGTGGAAAACGCAGTTGGACTCTTCAGTGTTTGCGGAGGGTTATGAGATTAAGTAAGTCTGAATTGCAGTGTGTTTTCAAATGCAGGTGGTGAACTATGAAGAAATATTGTTCTCATTTAGCATAAACAAAACCTTAGCATATTTGGGAGGCTGAAACAGGTGGGGGTTTTGTTGATATATATTGCAAATTTTGAGCTAAAATTTGTAGAGCATAAAAACTCGCTTTTTGAGAGCTTAAGACAATTCTGTCTTGTTTGTGATGCAAACTTGTTTAGCCAGCGATCTATACAACATGCCCCGTCTGTTCCCAAGGTTTTTACAATACGTGTCTAACAGAGATTAACTGTGTCATTTCTCTTGGTGTTAGGGGCTGCTTCTGTTTGGTCTACTACTTCTGGCTGGTTGCCAGGTGTCCAGTAAACTGCTCCCCCTCCTGCACTGGACAGGGGAGAAAAGTACAATGAAAGGCCTGTGGGTTGAGATAAGGACAGGCAGAGATCACTCACCAGTTACTGCCATCAGCAAACCAGACTTGAGTCACGGAAATTAATTTAATCTATTGCCAATCAAAAGTCAGAGCAGGATAATGAGAAATAAAACAAATCTTAAAACCTTCTGCCTTCCTCCCACACCTACCTCTTCCCAAGCTCAACTTCATTCTTTATTTTCTCTACTTCCTTACCCCTGAGTGGCACAAGGGGACAGGGAATGAGGGTTGAGGTCAGTTCATTACATGTTTTTCTCTGTCATTTCTTCCTCCTCACACTCTTCTGCTCCATCATAGGGTCCCTCCCACAGGACAGTCCTTTATGAACTTCTCCAATGTGAGTCCCTCCCAAAGGCTGCAGGTCTTCACAACCTGCTACAGCATGGGGTCCTTTCCATGGGGTGCAGCCCTTCAGGAACAGGCTGCTCCAGTGTGGGTCTTCCTCAGGGTGCCAAGTCTTGCCATCAAACCTGCTCCAGCATGGTCTCCTTTCTCCGTAGGTCCATGGGGCCTTCCAGGAGCCTGCTCCAGTGTGGGCTTCCCATGAAGTCACAGCCTCCTTTGGGCCTGTCTACCTGCTGATGTGCTGTGAATAACTTGGTTTACCTTGGAAGTTTTCTGAAATACAGTTTAAAGAAATTGTGTATCATGCGTTATCATGTGATGCTTGAATAACATTCAAGATTCTTCTCAATTAAAGTTCTTGTTTTAAAAAGATGTCATTTAATTTTTCTAGTGAAGCAACTGTTCAGTCTGAAGCCAAAGATAAAAATGGCCAACCATTGCTTATCCTCTCGGCATCAACTCTCAGAGTTCGCAGTTTTGACCAGCTGTCCCGTTTGCTACAAATTGCTATGGAAAAAAAGTTAAAGGAAGCACAGGCATGCCTTGAAGGTTTTCTTTCTTCTTTGTTTTTTCATCTCTCCTCTTTCTTAAGGAGTGTATGTCTTCTTCAATTCATGCTTATGAAATGTCCAGAAAGGAAGATATGCCTTCATTTTAAGTATACGAAAAGGTGTTAATTCATCAAAGTGGCTAAAAGGGCTGATCCAGAACATAATGGAGTTTCTGTTTCTTCTTATGTTTGCTCAGAAATTAATAACCCAAAAATCTGAAATAAAGTTAAAATAAAACTGTTGAATCTTATATACAAATTCAGATATACTGAGTAATATCCCAGCTATTGCAACAGACAGTAGGCTTAAGTTTTGGAGAAAACCCCAATGTTTTATTTAAGGCTAAGAACAGTTTTTCCTATGTATGTAGTTTAATACTTTAAAATGTTACGTCCTTTAAAGATAGCCAAATAAAAAATAATATGCTTAAGGCATTATTACCTGTACAAGGTTCACTGTGAGCATTTCCCAATTTCTTCTCACAATGGCTTAAAAATATGGATACGAGTACTTCCATTGTGTAAGTCCTAGATTTTTAAACGGGTAAGACTCTTGATGTGCTAAACTGGGTATCCTTCTCCTATCTGGAGGTAGAAGAAATAATTGATATTCTTTGGTAATATTAGTAGAAATTGCATCTGTCTTAATAAAATAGAAATGCTCATATTGGATCAAGTTTCAGAGCCATCTAATCATGGGTCCTGTCACTGATCAACCATGAATATTAGGGAAGAATATCATGCTGAGCCATTCACAGATGTATGGGACTTCATTTGCAGGAACAGAGCAAAATAGTTTTGTAAAACACATTGATATGCAGTTATGTCACTGTTTACCAAGAAGAACAGCTGGCATAGCTGAGGGGAAGTAATGGGGCCATTGGGAATGCTGCTAGAAAAGCTTAATGATGTTCTTTACCATTAAATCGTATTTCCAAAATGATCAATTTTCAGTGAGTTAAACCCATTGATTTCCTGCTTTAGAAATCAGCCAGGCATATTTTTGGATAAAGGGACTGTTGATAAAGGGAACTGTTTAATATTCACCCCTCGGTTGAACGAGTCTTAATCTTTGCCTTGAAAAGCAATTTGTTTGTTAAGAAAAACATCTTTTTGTTCTTTATGTTTTCATATTCTTGAAAGTACATTTCAAATTACAGTAAAGGTATATGAAAGAATACATCATACATTAATGTTTGATGAATAGCTAGGCACATTATAAACTTTTTATTGTAAATTAATAGCCTCAAAATCATTGAAAAATAGAAATAAAAAGAGTTTGTCTTACCTGATCATTTTAAACAATGCAGCACATGACATAATTCTGTTTCATGTTTGCAGCTAACAGAGATCCTATTGTGAAAATTCTTGGCCCTGAATATGGGACTGTTGAAGGTGAAGACACGTCCATCTTGCATTTACTTGACAAAGTGAAAAAAGATTCGGATCTCGAAACAGAATTGAAAATGAAAATTATTCTTCTTCTTCATCAGCTGGATTTGCAACTGCTTAATAGTTCTTTGAAACAGATTTCACAGTAAGTGCATTTCAAATAGAAGCTAAGCATCTCAGCCAGTGCATTTTTTTGTTTTATTGTTAAATCAGATTGGTTTCAACCCACAACATGTGTTTTTGGTGTGACAAAGAAATTTATTGAAAGAACTTTCACTGTTTGCTAAGTTAATGAAAAACAATTTTTTTCTGAAGTTTTTTCTATAGGTGTGGGTATGCAAGTGTGTGCCGGCAAGTGTGGGGTTTTTAGTGCATGTGTTCTGCATTTTGTTAGCAAATTGAAGTAATTTGTACAAACAACAAAGTCACAGTTAAATATTTTCAAGGAACTGTTTACTTCTTCATGGAACTGCATTAAGTATTACATTGAGTCTGTTTCATAGTTACAAGGACTTTGCATTAGGTGTGGAACTAAGATTTCACTAACTTGTAGATAAAATTAAGCAGATGGATGATAACCTGTTTTCATATTTTTGTTGCTTCTATCAAGACAATATAAAAGAAAAAAATTGTGTAATCTCTTCAATTCTCTGAGTACGCTTTTTTCAATGAATACGTGTTCGACCATTTTCTATTAATTGCAGAGATGTAAGACTAAATCCAGCTGCTGTAAATAATGAAGTGACTCTCCTCAAGAATTTCTCTGGGCAAGGAGAAGATACTGTACTGGAATCACTGGAATATATGTCAGGTACAAATCTGATTATATCTTACATTTACATAGACTTTTATTAAAGTACTTGAATTCTGTGTGAAATTTTCTGAATTAATTTCAGTAATATATTTGAAGTATTTATTTCTACCTTAAAATTATAAAGTAAAATAGAAAGAATTTTCCAATATACAATGGTGTTCCTCAGCCTTTTCATACAGCTATAATCTCCCAATTAGATTAATATTTTCAATGGAAGCAGAGGAAGAGAAATGAGTCCCTGATCCTGAAAGGTGCTAAGCACAGTTATAGTTGTGGGTCAGATTGGTCCAGGTCACAGAGTTTTGGATAATTAATACTTAACAGTATGAATTCTTAGGAGCAAGGTATTGTTTTTGGAATTTGATTTGCATACGTGTAATATAAATCATCAAGCATAACTACTAAAATAATTTTAAAGTGGATAGAAACACTAATGCTAATTGATTACAGATTACGTGTTCTCTAATGGATGCCGAGCTCCCCCCTGGAGACAAGTGCATGGAGAAATTTGTTATTTAGTCGTCAAACCACATGACACTGATCCTTTGTATATCACTTGCAGCACAGCAGGAGTGTTTTTAAATGGAGTAAGTAAAAATAAAGGATACCATTGAGTAATGAATATTTTTATGTGCTAAAATCAAAACTCAGTCATGTTTAAGGTGGTTGTATTGGGGCTGTAAGACCTGCAGAGCTGGTGTTTTGGTACAGAAGGAAAAGCCACAGTAATAAATGTATGCTAGTTTTCCCATATGTTTTAAGTGCTTTTTCTGTAAGTTTTATTCTAGGAGTGTATTCTGCACTGTTTGCTAGCAGTGTTTGATTAGTCTTTAAATAACAGTTCTTCACATTATTCCTATCTAAAGGTACTGTGGGACTTGATGCCTCTCTAGTGCCTCATTGCTCTTGATCTGAGGTGTCATATTATTATGTGGGGCTAGAAGAGCTTGCTTTGGTCTTTTTATGAATGATAAGCAGTTCCTACTTCTATCAGCAGAAGGTTTTTGGAAATTACTTCTCTCTTTTCTCCTTCTTTTCATTTTGGCTACCTTCTTCCTCTCAAATGGATTTTGTCTAGACCCTTACACGTGTTAAGTGGTGACCAGAGCTCTTACATTCATTTTGAAGAGAGACTGATGTCCATCAAGCATAACTCCAAAAATTGATTTCCTAAGAGTTGAAAAATCCAGGGAAATTTTGAATTGGCACATTTTTAACAGATGTAGCTTGTAAAGATCAGGCAGCCAGGTCACGTTATTTTCTGTGCCTTTTAGACATGTGCCATACTGCACGGGAAGCTCATATTTACTTGATTGTTTGCCATAAGCTGTAAGTTCTTTTCAGTGGAACTACACAAGGTACAATTAACTGATGGTTATTGCCTGCAAAATTCTGTGTAAGATCTTGGTCATCTGTTGGGGTCCATGGAGATGATCCCTGCATCTTTACAAAGCATTTTTGAAGTTTGGTCAACTCTGCTGAGCATGAGACTTCTTTATCTAATTTATTACAGTATGACCTTGGTGCTCCTTTGCACTATTTCATGATGCAGATTAAATTACCTGTGTAATGCATAACTATTAACAATTTTAAATGTATTCTTTTTTTAAGGGTCAGCTAAAGGGTAAAGATATTGACTATGAAAGAAAAAGTGATCTATATAAAGACATAGTCACATTTTTAAGGGAGAAATCACCTAGATTTGTAGAAAAAATGGCTAAACAGGTATGTATGTATTGATATTTGGTGTACTTCTTTGTGCAAATGTACATTGGTAAGAATTACATTGTAAATCTGGCTGAATGTTTATGTTCTTTATCAAAGAACAGTCTGATTAAATGAAGAATTTTGAAGACTGGAGTGCTTTTTCAAGTTATTATTTGTTTCAGTTTCTAAAAAATATGTTTCTTTTGTAAATATCAAGTAGTACACCATTTCATGTATTGTTTTATCATACATTTTGGTGGAGTTTGATCCAACATGTGAGGTCAGCTTCTAATTTTGCATGAAAAGTTTTGCCTGTCTTCTGGTCTTGTTCTTTATGGAGCAGTGGAAATGTTAAAGCAGGAAAATGTGATATCTGTATGCAAAAGGTCAGCTTTTTATTACAATATTTTTCTGTGATCGAAACCACTTAAATTTTTATTTTCATTCTTTGTAACTCAAACATAAATAATTGCCCAACTTTTTTTATGAGAACTGCCTGATTTAAGTATCAGAGCTGAGAGTTAAGTATCCAGCTTACACACTTTGTCTTGCTTCAGACTCTGAAAAATGCAAGTGTTTTATTTAGAGCTTTATACTAGCTAGAATCACACAGTACCAATACAATTTTAGTTGTTTCATTGTTCCTAATAAAATTAATTTTCTTTTTTTAGATTTCTAGTGTTGTTTTAACAGATAACTTGGTGGTAAAATTCATTACAGGCCAGAACTTGTCAAGAGTTTTATTGTGGTTATTTATATACAATTTTAATTATTGCAAGATGGGAGTAATTAACAGTGAAATTTTCTTATCCTCTAGTTCTGATTTTCTGGGATGTAGGGCTGTTATTTATTTTTTTGAGATACAGATATTTGACAGTTTTGAAAGAACAGAGCTTTCCAAGTCATACACATAAATACAGTAGCTTATATTAACAGTAATGGAATTAGATTTGTGAGTTGTTCTGTTTGAAAGGGTATTAAGTTCCAATTTTTTTCATTTACCTCATAGGCAAATTTTTTTTAATGTTATACCTACATATTGGTTTACACTTCATAAATAGGACAACATATAAATATTTTTAGATTGGCTTAATGTATTTGCAGTGATTGATTTGGCTTCATTTGATGATCATGAAAGGGAAAATATGGTAACATTTTACTATTCTTTCAGTTCTAATCCTAAATGTTAATATAGATTAATGTTACTATTGATGATAACACGCCTTTATTTACTAGTTTGCTGCCCTTATGAATATATTGTAACTGTTTAAGTAATGTGTACACTTATTAAATAAAAGCAAACAAATAGAATTTATCTTGTTTTCCTTCAATTTTCTTGTAAATCATACACTCAGTATTACCTGGCTGTGTAAATAAGTTTATGCAGAAGAGTATACATTATATCTTTTTAATGGTTTAGGAATTTCATATCATTTTGCCTTGCTGAAGAGCTGTTTTAGTACATTTAGCTTTCTAAAACTAGAATTTAAACAAGTTAATACCATAGAGCTGCAGAGTATTTGTACATGAAGGAAAATTTTCTCTGCTCTAGAACTATGAAGTGCAGAGAAAAGCTGTATTTCCAAGTTTGCCTAAATGAAGTAAAATATGATTGGAAGCAGTTTTGATTTATTTTATGAGGAGAGGAAAGTTTCAAAAAGCTCATTACATATACATATATTGCAAAACCAATTAACTTTTATAATATCTGCCTGGCCTTGTTTAAGCCAACGTTCAGAACTGCTGTGTTGGCATATAGTGCTGTAGCAAACATACTTTTAAAGTATGCTTAACTGATCAAGCTACAGCACCAATTCCCCTGTGATTTATCTAGTTTATCATGTGCTAAATTGTCTTGTCTAGAGTACATATTCAGAATGAGAGCATTAGCATGAGCTAGTTTGGAATTAGACAGTTGAGTTGGCAAGGCTTCAACAGCCCATTCTCATCAGGGACCAGTTGAAACGAGACCCTGCTGTGACAGTCGCCTTAAAACTGCCTCAAATCAGACACATAAAGGAATGTCTTCACCTATCTGGTACTGACAGCTGCAATAACAATAATAATAATAATAAGTAACAATCGTATGTTGACTTGCCTGTAAAAATTGAATTTGTTCCAGTAGAGAATAAGAGTTGACAAGAGTCCTTTCTGTTCCGTATATTATTGATCAGCCATGGTGCTAGACACTGACAGCTGAAGGATTGGTAGGTGCCACTCAGCTCCACTCTTGTATGTGACTTGTTCAACAATGTTTTCTCCTGAGAGATGGAAGATGAAAAAAATTAAATTGAATGTGTTTATATTAATTCTAAACGATATCAAATTAAATTACTTGGAACTGAATTCTAGCAGTTTATGATTTAGTTTATTTTTAGTTTTATGTTCATTGCTTTTTTGAGGGAATTTTTTGTAAATCCTTTATGCAGGGAAATAGTTTTTATGTAAATGATCCATTGAAAGGAGAATGGCTGACTTTGCAATTCTAAATCTTAAAACTCATTTGGACCTGGATTCTATAAAAGTGCATGTGTCACAGATTTTTGACATATTAGAAATCAAACAACACCAAATATTCAAGAATGTTCCAGAAGTTCCAAGTTTATCAACTTGATTTACTTAAAAAACATCAATTTACACGTGATAACTGCTACTTTCCAAATTAATCTTTTGTTCTTTTAAAGACAACATAATTTTTTTCTTAAAATCTAATTTTACTTTTAATGCATACAATTTTTAAGCACAGAGTCCTAGAATTGTGCTTATAACTTACTGTTTTAATATTCATTATTCATATAGCAGTATGAGTGACAAACCATATCTCCTTTTATTAGGAATATAGTTTTTTTAAAGAACCAGCACATGAGAAGAATTCTCAGCATCTGGAAGGTGCTGAGATTTCTGGCCAATCGCAGAGCCTTCATGATTCTACAGAAAAGACTGTATGTGAGAAAGGGAAAAGTTCTTCAGCAGGATCCACTGGCCAGAGGTTAAAACCATGTATGAAGTGGAAGAGCAGTGGGCTTTCTGCTTCCCAAAGATAAGTAGTTATCTTTAAAATCGAATTTTCCTATAGATCTCTCTAAACTGTGCAAATGATAGGGTGCATGTTACAGGTTTCTATTATTGTCTTAAGCTAGGAGGAATAAAACAAAGTTTACTACACGTTAATTTCTAAGGAGACAGTTTGGACCAGCAAAGAGAGTTCTCAGATCTTTTTCTGTCATGCAACAACCTTGATGTTGTTATGTCATTTCCACAGCAAGGCAGGGAAGGAAACTTGTAATCATCTGCAGTACTGGTCCTCCAGGACTGTGATATCATCGTATTTGTGGTGTAAAATGCCTTTTAAAGCAAGACTGATTAGAAAACCTAATCTAAACCACACTTTCTGAGGGAGGTAAAAGAGGTCCAGGATGGAAAATCAGAATGACTCTTATTACTGCCACTTTTTAATGATCTTGTATTATATGAGCCGCTTCTCTAGCTCTGCTTAGCAATGATATTCACTGATGAGATTATCTCAAAGTTTGAACACCCAAAATAGAGTATACATATATTGGATATTGTTGGATTTGTCTTCTGAAATCAGAACTCTGTTTTGATTTCATGTTTCCTGATTTTATGTTAGTGGAAGAAGAAGAATATCTGCAGAAAAGCCTTTCAATGTCATTCTACAAAAAATAGCATCTTTCTCAAGTCTACCAATTTAACAAGTTGCACGAAGCATTTTAAGAGACTTTGGATGTGACCTATGGTTATCAGTTAAAAAAAAAATTGGTTTTCCAGAGCAAAAGCTAACCATTTTCCACAGTCATTGTTAAAGTCTTGGTGTAGTGAAATTGACTGCAATCATAAGTAGTATTCTCTTTTTTTCTTGTTACTGTGGTAGAGTGACCAGCTCAGGCTCAAAAAGGTATTTCGCTTTTGCAACATTGTCATTTAGTGACCAGAGGTTGTGGTCAGCTAGAATTAGTTTTTTTGGGATACGGGGAAAGTAATATATATTGTATTCAGCATGATCAAAGCTACAAAACATCTAAGTGTGTGGAAGAACTAGGCAGACCAAAACTGCCTGGAAATAAGATGAGTAGAGAAGAAGAAAGATACAGAAACTCATGTCTGGGGATGGTAAATAGGGAACAGATAGTCACTGTCTGTTCTAGGACAAAAATAAAGGGCATCACATGAAAATGAGCCACTGAGATCAGTTCAGAAAAAAGGGAGAGATTTCTTCATACACCACATAGCTAAGCACTCAAATTCTTTGCCAGAAGATGGTAAATTCATTTGTTTATGTGAGTTCAAAAAGCAACCAGAGACATTCATTGAACTATTCATCCATCCTAGACTGTTAATGCATGGACAATCAGGAGTTCTCTGAATCACAGTATGCTGAAGAATATTCTGGAAAAAAAAACTTCTGTTCTTTTTTTTTTTTTTTAAATAAACCCAAATCCAGTAGTGACAAGACTGCAAAAAAAGACTCTGAAGAAGAAGGGAAAAGTAGTACTGTACCTCTGACTACAAAAAAGAAAGCCAGTGGCAAATCTAAAACGGTTAAAATTCAAGAAACTTCAAAATGGTATGGGTTACTTATTTTTCCTCCTTCAGTTTTTTAGTTTTTATTTTCCCTATCTACAGTAATTATCACTATATTTACCATTTGATAATGTCAGTTGTGATTTTCTAGTTATTAGGCAGTGTTGTCATACCTGTTTGAAATATGCTTGTCTATATTATAGTTTATAACTATTTGAAACTGGTGTTTCTGTTTATTTTTTTAGTAAAGCATCAAGCAGCCTTGAAGATGTTGGTGAAAGTTCTTCAGAGACTGACGAGGATGAACAGCCTGTACATCATCAGGAAGGAAGCACCGATTTGTCACCAGAGTACTGGGGAATTCAGAAACTTGCAAAATATGTAAAAGTAAGTAAGCATTGATAAATTGCATAAAAAATAAAGAAGTTATGCTTGAAGACACCAGACCAGTTCCTTATCCTTTCCACTTTCATTATACTTTAGTATAGCCCTGCAGTGGAGTATTTTCAAATCCTGGAACTTTCCTATCATGCACTTTCTTTTTAATCTGCTATTTTTGGCTTATATAGCCCTTTAGATTAAACCATCTGTTCAGTGTTATTTAAAACATAAGATGGCATAATCTCTTTATTAATTATTGGGTTTCTGTTTTGCTTTTTGTATGAAAGTTTCCAAGAGATTTCTTTATGTGGATAATAACTTTCAAGAGTTTTTATTAAAACTGAATAGTTGCCTAAAGTCTTTCATCAACTGTGATTAATGCATGTCTGAAATAATTCTAACATGGTCTTGTGTCTGGATAGATGCTTTAGTGGACAAGAAAATGTATGATAAACAGGCATCTTCTGAAAAAAACAAAAAAAAGGTTTTTACACAGACTTGGTGAAAATCTTTTGGAGCCTATAAATATAGATAGCTAGAATTCTGAATATGTCTGAAACAGATCAAAAACCCAACAACCTTTTACTATTCTGGAAAGGTCTAATTATGTTTTTCCCTCAGGAGAAGTTCCTTTACAAGTTTGTACTGGAATTTATGTTCTGTTAAGTTGCTAATAAAAACGCTGGTTTATTTATTTTTTTGAGTACAACTACGGAGTATACACATCTGACAGATAAAATGATGGCTTTTGGTGCAGCAGAAAGAGTAAGTCATATGAGGAGCAGCTGAGGGAGCTGGGCTTGTTTAGCCTGGAGAAAAGGAGGCTCAGGGGTGATTTTATCACTCCCTCCAACTGCTTGAAAGGAGGTTGTAGCCAGATGGGGGTCAGCCTCTCTCCCAGGGAGCTGGAGATGGGACAAGAAGACATGGCCTCAAGCTGTGCCAGGGGAGATTCAGGCTGGACATCGGGAAGAATTTTTCGCTGAAAGGGTTGTTAAGCATTGGAACAGGCTGCTCAGAGAAGTGGTGGAGTCACCATCCTTGGAAGTGTTCAAGAAATGACTGGATGTGGCCCTTGGTACTGTGACTTAGTTGACATGGTGGTGCTCAAGTCAAAGGTTGGACTAACTGATCCTGAAGATCTTTTCCAACCTTTATGATTCTATGATTCTACAATTAAATCCTTGTGAAGAATAAGCAATGTTTTGGCTCTTCACAGTCCTTTTAACTATTGTAGAGGAGTGATTCAGTCTTCTAAAATGTTTTCAGAGTACTCACACTGCTCGTTCTCAGTTCATGTCTCTGGGGCCTTGCTAGTGGTCCTGGTAAAGAGACACAGCCAACCATGGATAATACAAGACTGGCTACATTTATCTTTCCTAGGTTGGACCTCTATATTTTTGTCATTTTAGCTGTGGTAAAAAAACCCTTTGCGAATTTAACTTTGGTCATGTAACTTGCTCAGGTATTCCTAATGCTGAGCATAGCATGTATACATTCTGCATTATAGAATTCTTCCTACTTGCATGTAATTACATTTCAAAAGGTTATTTTCAAACCTTTCAGTTTGCTAATAGCTTGCTTCTGTCTGTGTTACAAAGCAACTCTTTGTACTTTTCTGAGCTCAGAGAAATAACCGTGTTACCTTTTAGTAAAGATCCAAGGTCCTCCAGGAGAGGATACTTGAAATTCATTACTGTTGATGAGTTCCTACAAGTCTTTTAATTGGCCCATTTATGTACTACGCTCTTTACTGACAAGGCTCTTCTCTCCTGGTTACTTAATTCTCAAACTTCCTTTCCTGTCTAGATCCTTCATATAGTCGTGTTTAGATTTCAGTATTGAACTTAAGTCAGTATTGAAATTCATATCTACATTTGCATAAAACCATTCTGAAAGAAGAGTGAGAATGACAAATAGGAAAGTATATTATTCATGCACCTCTGTTTTAGAAATCGAGTATATTTTGTTCCAGCTGTCAACAAAAAAATGGCATAACGGTTTAGAACTAGGAAATGACAGGGTAGCATTTTTGATCCGATAGTGAGTACCCATTAAGAAGTTTATAATATCAAATTCAATAATGTGAAAAAGTTTTGTTGTGAAAAATCAAATATATACTTGTTTATGTATTCATGCACATCTGAGTCTTCCAATAGTTCCTTAAGTTAGATATAAATTAAACTAAGTATTTGAAGGTATACTTAAAATAGTTCTGTGTTCATTCTTAGCTGCATAAAGCAAGAACTCCCTAGTGTCAGATAAAGCTGAAAAGAGATGCCTCAGTGCCATACCACAGACACTGGTTGAAATGTTTTATTGATGGAGTGCTACTTTAGCTTGCACATGGAATTCATTTTAATTCAAGTACAAATACTACACTTCTGGCCAGACTTGGGAGATTTTTTGGCATTCTTGTTGTTCTTATAGGCAAGTGTTCATGACCCATGCAACGTAAGAGAAAATAAATTTATGACTGTGTTATTTAAGTATCTACAAGCATATTTATATAGAAGCACAAATTTCAGAGGGCTTGTGTTTGCCCATCTGAAAAAATTAAGATGCTTTAAATAATAGACATTTGAGATCCCAAGAAAATACAATAATTTGTAGATTCAATGATTTTTCAAATGTCTGCTAATGTGAATCACAATTCAGCAAGACTATAAAAGATCCATTTGCAAACAGAAAACTCCCATAAAATCTGAAAGATATCTAGTTTTTATATTAGATTGTCATTAAGTGTTAAAAAGATGATTCCTATTTGTATAAAGCAAACTTCCAAGGTCCTGTGAGGCTCTGTACTTGTGTTCCTCTTCATGAAGACAAAATTCCAGTGCTGGGGAAATTCCCTTCTGACTTTTTGCACTTCTCCACTCCCCTTCCTTTCTGGGAAAGAGTATCCATGTTGGAATTGTTCTGCTGGGAAGTAGCTGCTTCTGTGGTCCGGCTCCTTGTTCTACCTTCAAGCTTCCCAGGGCTGTGAAGCGGGAGATGGAGCATGTGTGTTCCTGCCATGCCTCCCCATCAACTTAACAATGAGCAGCAAAGCAGATCAGTGAGCTTGGTGATGGCCTTGTGATAGGCTTCCTTTGGGGCCAGAGTAGATAAAATGGGAATGAAGTGCTCTGTTGATGTTTGTAACAGCGAGATTCACCCAGCCTACTTCAGATTTGTCATTATTTATTAAATTGATGCTTCTGAAGAATTGGATTTCTAGAGGAAGGACTACCTTTTACATGTGAAAAATTTTAGGAGTAGGATGAAGGGGTCATCTTTTTCAATTATCCTTTTACTAGAAACGGGGAACATCAGGTAGAAATGCAGAATCTTCTTTGTGGCATCCCGAGGTGCTCACTGAAAAAAAAAAAAGAAGAAAAAAACCAGTGAGAACTGGACTTTGTGTTGCCCACTGTTGAGCACTGACTATTACCAGTTTTATGATAAAACTGAGATGTTGAGAGGAACTGGGGCTGGTGACTGTGTCAGGAATAACACCAATATCCAGAATAAGTCTTTAATCCCTTAAGCCCTTGTGCCGTTTGATTTTGATTCCCTGTAAGGGCATGATTTAGTTGTACACCTATACCAGGATGAGGATGAATAGAGTTCTGCAGAACCATGTCAATTACAGAATTCATCCTTCAGTTTCTTATGTCGAAAGTCGTTCTACTTTTGGCTGTATTTCAGGAGTCTGCTAGTGAAACCAGTCAAATCTCACACTTCATGTAAAATATCCTTTAATTTCATATCTGTCTGGAATTACGCCAGTGCAAAAGACCTCATTCCCAGAACAGCATTGTGTTTCTTTTCTACTTTGGAATCATAGATGGACAAATCTGCTGTCTCTCCCAAGCTGCTGTGTCCTGTGCCAGGCCCAGGGGCTGGAGAAAGGCAATGGCACTGCACAGGAGCCAGGGAGGATGTTCCCTGAGTGTGGCCTTGAACAGCAGCTCCCAGGTGCCCATGTGGAAATGAAAATTGCATGGTTTAGCAGCTGATGTATACAGCAACTTTTTAATAAGAACTAGTTACAAATTTATGGTGCTTGTGAAGACATTGATGTGGCTTGTAGGTTTTTCTCAAAATTTACATGCAATAGAGGACAGACAGTATTTTTAAACTGCATCATGGAAGAGTATAGCCTTCTTAAGTTATAATGGTATTGGAAGCATTCCATCTTATTAAGATTACACTAGTGGTCATTATAAAAATTGAAATCAGTTTCATGAGCCATGTGTTAAGAAATCAGTTGCATTTTGGGATTAGCAGAAAGGTAATTCTATTTTGTTCTAATGTGCAGGACCTCATAAAAAGACATGAATATCCCACCCTAAGGAATAAAATGGGTCTTCCAATAATAATTATTTAAAGTAAAACTACACAAAAAGAAACTTCAAATTTAGGAAGACAAGAAAACAATAGTATTAGTGTTACAGTGTGCCTACTGAAGCACCAGACATTTGCTTATTTTGCACATTGTAATACTTCTCAAAAAGTTTTTTGATTGTTATAGAAAAAGTCTAAAATCTCTGTTGTTATGGATATTCCTGTAGTCTTGAAATTGGCCCTATATGTATGATAGATGCAAATGTTAGGATCTAATAGCGGGAGTAAAAGTCCCTAATCTGTATAGTAAATATATTGCATGTCAAAATTTTTTCTACAATCTGTAGACAAGAGTTAATTGTTTCTTCTTTATAATATCTTATGGGCAAGACTTGCACAAGATTATGTTTTATCTAGTAAATACGTAATAAACATATGTAAATGCATGTAAAATATTTTTCTACATGTAATAACTTTGTCTCTGTGTAAGGCCCTTTTTCAGGACTGAGCAATTTTGACCAACTCACCTTATTAGTAAAATGTCTAACAACAAATCTTTTCCCTTCCTTATGAAAGTATATGGTGGAGTAATCTGAAGGAGGTTTTTTCAACTGGGTGGAAAGATCAAGAAGAAAAATAAATTTTGCTTTAGTTTGGCTAAGTCTGTTATTTTTCTGAAAATACCAAATGTATGTGATATAATCATGTGCCACTTGCTAGTGTTTCCTGGCACACGTTTGGCTCACTGACAGCCTTGGCAAACCTGTCAGCCTTCATATCACTGTCTTCTCTACTGTTCATGAACATCTCTTGCTCCCGTCTTCTTCTTGCCAAGATATTATTTTAAAATTCAGAAAAGAATGTGATTACTGGGAAAAAAAAGGAAATAAAAATATGTGAAAAATGCATTTTATAGTTAAGATATGTATTTTCTAACAATGTAGATAGTGCTGATCGTGAAAAAGAAATATTTTTATGATAACTTTACTAGGTAGGAAATATTGGCAAATGGTGAATTCTCAATTTATTATTATAATTGGCAACTCTGAAGCACTGGAATAGCTCTCTCATCAAAATACCATACAATGATTCTTCATCTCAAGAGACGTATAAAATTCATAACAACTGGTTGAATTTTGACCGTTAACACCAATACCAACTCTGATGAATTTCTGTGTAGTGAATGTTTAATTAATGTTCACAGGGTCACATATTCCTTACTTTTATAGCTGATGAGATGAAAGACAATCTAGAAATAAAAAAAAAGTAAACAGAATTCAGCAAAAAAGGGGAAAGAAGAGATGGTAGATGAAAAATAAAGGACTGAGGAAAAGAATTTAAAATAACTTAAGTGTGATTGTCCTCTTTCTGCAGGGTTGTATTCTATGATGAAAGCAGGTAATGAAATTAATAAGCTATGACTTTGACACTGTAACAGTACTACCTCTAAAATAGTAGTAAATTGCCACAGTTATCTCAATCTGATTTCAGGTTTTATATTCATGGAGTAGATAAGCAAATTGTTATGTTTCCTAAATAATTAGAATGTGATTATATCTGAAAAATAGCAAGAATTTTAAGGAGTGAGAATAACATTCTGTGTTGTTTTTAAGTGTTTCACATTGATCTAGGCGCAGTTTAATCACAGCTCCCTATACACACAGCTATTCCAGAAGCATGCCTGTGCTTCAGCCATGTCTTCACCCATATTTGTTTTTCCTATGCTCTCACTAAGCCCCGTTTCTAAGTTTGTTTTATTTCTCCAGAGAATACCTGTCTCTTAGTTTTTCATAAACTATTGCTATAATTTTGTTTCCCTTGCAAAATTTTTTTTGGCCAGTTTCAAATGGCACGGTCTCTTCTGTCCCTTCAGTGCTTACAATTCTTCAGCAGTGTTCAGGCTCTCCAGTAGTCTGCAGAGGCAAAGGTCCTTCCTAGTTCAACCTCATTAACTTTCCTCCTCAGATTCACATCCACTGGTTTCTTAAATTAGTTGGATACATAAAATTAAAATGGCTCTAATATCATTAAGGCTTTTATCTTCTTTCTGAGCCAAGTACTAGGCAAAGTCAGAATTGCTTAGGCAGGTCTGACACTGTCAGACAAGGTCAGTAGCACATCTGTGTTTTGGACAGCAAATGTCTCATCTCCAAGTCTGCAGTCAGGGTTTACAATGTATAATTACTGTTAACAGTAGTGCTGTTTGTGGAGGATTTTTTATTTTTTATATTTAATCCTAGACCCTCTTCTCTTTCGCAATCAATCCTATTTCCTTCTAATTTCTACATGTTTTTTTAAAACATGTATATGCTTTCTTTTCCTCAGATGAAGTGTCCTTACAATTTTGCCCAGATGCATCTGGGGAAGAAATACACTCCTAAACTGAAAATTTCACAACGGAGTAGAAGATAAACTTGCACTGTTAAGATATTATATATTATCTTGGCCAGGTTTTTTGTGGTTTTGGGGTCACCATTTCACTTCATTCCAAGTTTGAGGTTTAAGAAGTTACGAGGAAAAATATTCTATTATTCCCAGTCCAATGAAGTAAAAGTTCATATATTTGCACATGAACTGTTTTAGACTCTTACCTCCTCTATAGTAGAATCCAATTTCTATGAATCAGAAAAGGAAAGCTAACAGAATGGATACACGTCTTGGAAGAGTTTTCAAGAGGGAATCAGTGCTTGCCTAACAAAACCTCCTGGTTCGCACAGAAAATAATAGACATTCTTTTGTTTGGAAACTCATTTATTTTCAATTTCATAAAATATGACAATTTAAACTCACTGTATCTGGGTCATGACTTGTATGTCACTTCTGCCACTGTGTAGGGTCAGGGTCAAGGTATTAATGTGCAGCTAAAACAGTGCAGCTTCTGTGCATTGTTGTAGTCCAGTGTGAATGTTTTGAAACTTTGTGATGCCTGTGATTTTCCACTGACTTTACTTATATTAATCTGTATGGTTTACATACTGCCAGGCTGGAGCTAAAGAATGCCAGAAGATTCAGGAAGTGGGTCAGGGAGTTATTCCATAACTCAGTTATACTTGTCCATAACTCATGTCTTAACAAGTTGCAGCTTGTATGTTTTATAAACTAAGATGAAAAATTGGAACTAGTATTCAAACCATAACAAAACTCAGAGTGTTTAGAGATTCACTGGCATAGAAAAATTGCCTTGCTGAAGCATATTATGTATTTTATACTGCAATACTCAGTTTTTCATTAAGCTTTATCAAAATTTATTTACATGTTGAAGTATTTTCTAGCAGAAAATTACAAAGGGATCTGTGATTTAAGAGAGTGAAGTTCAACAGAAAATAAAAAAGTCACAAACCTTTAAACTAAGAATTCTGTTTCAGATTTTACTATTTGTTTTGGATTTCTTATTTTATAAAAATGGCGGTATTACTTTCGGCTGGGATTCCAATTAAATAATGTTGGGTTTTTTTTCCCCTAGGAGTTTTTTTATTCCATTATTGAATTTTATTTTAAAAGTCTAGTATAACAATAATTTGACCTACGTTTTTTGGGCTATCGTATTATGCTATTTTGTTTGTTCAGTATTTTTTAAAAATATATTGACTTGGTATGTTTGGTCTTAATTTTGTCAAGTATATTGAAATTGCCATTCAGATTATATATACTCATAATCAAAACTAGGGTATTATACAGAAGACTGACAAAACTGCCCACAAACAGCAATTTTCTTTCCTTTTTCAGCCATAGGCTTGTTATCACAGACATGCACACTTAACTATCTGCCCAGGAGTTACTTAATACAATAGAGAAAGTACACTTTTCCTCTGGCAAAATAAATTTTAGCCATAGGTCTAAACAGTAAAAAAACCCCATATTTGACATTGCCACGAAGAGTAAAAAACAATATTGCATTTTCTGGTAGTATTCAGTCATGTTCACTCTAAATCCTAAACCAAATTAAATAAAATAATAGAACACCCTTCAAATAGGTACTGTATTTATAGAGCTATTTGTGAGCCAAAAACTGTGTAATTTTCATTTTACTTAATTTTGCTTTCTCTTGGGAAACTGAAAAGCACTGTAACCTGATTGTAATGTTTATGTATTTCCATTCATATATTTTCATTTTGCTATAAATTGTTCAACATATTTGGAATAATATTCTCTATAATCCTGTTCATACTTTCATTACTTGTACTCCTATATTGCCCTGAGGTTTCAGTTGAAAGGGTTGACTCTAGAGTAAATTTTGTATCTTTCTTTCCTAGCCTGCTGAACTGACATCATCAGTTCAAAAATGAAAGCTGTATATTGACTAGGAATGGTTTAGTTGGGATGGGACATGTGCTATTGAAACTTAAGCCTGTATATTTTATTATTTGTTATCTGTATCTATGATCATATTATCTATTATGGGTCAATTTTTTTTTAGAAAATAAATAAATATCAAAAACATTATAATTAACAAAATTTCATGATAGTAAATAACAGAAAATAGGACTAGAGCAGAATGTAGGAAGTCATTGACTCCATCTGCTTGCCTTCCAAACAGCAGCAATTCTTTGTGTGTTTTCAGGACAAATACTTCTCTACTTTTTCTTTCCTGCCGTGAAGATTTCATGACTGCTGAAAGCAATATATTCAAGAATTCAAATATTCTTACCATTAAAGTTGGTTTTGTTGACTCTTTTTTTTTACCTAGCATAGGCCAATCCTCGTGCCATTAAACCCCATTATTTCTTGTCTGGACCTTGGGAACAGATGCTTAGCATTGAAGGTGTTCTTTAAACTACCTTCTTACTGTCTTCTTCAGAGTAAACAGCTCCAGTTCCTTCAATTTTTCTGTAGAGATCATAATTTTGAGGTATTTTGGCATCCTCTGGTCTTTATGAACTTTCTCACTATCTTTTTTGAAGTAGAATACCTAGGATGAATGCAGTACTTAAATTTGAGCAGTGCCAAACCAAAGAAGGAAGATTTCTTGTATCTTACAGGTTACAAATCTGGTTACAAGTCTCTCTGTAAAGTTTGCTTTTCTTGTTTGGCAACACTGTGATATTGATAGATAATATCAGTGTTGTGTTCTATTGCTAACAACAGATTTCCTACAGTTCTGCACACTAATCATGACATCAGCCAATTCTCTCAGTATCATAGAGCAGAGTCCATCGAGCTCATCTAGTATGAAGATGTTATCCAAGTACTTACTGATTAGTTATGTCCTTGGCATAGCCAGCGTGTTCAGTACGCTGTCAGAGACATTAAGTAACCATTAGCAGAATATAGTAAAGGTTCATGCATAAAAAAGACCTCTTAATGCTTTTGCTTACTTGCTTCTGTTTGTTGAAAGCTTCCCAGTGACTAAGAGGGTTTTTCTTCTTGATTATTACAGAAGTCAAACAAAATGATGGTTTGAACTTGTGTGTTCCTTGGTAACTGTATTTTGAGTTGTGTCTGTATTTGTTTGTGTTTTTCTTTTCATTCTTTTTTTATATTATCAATAGTTCTGTAATTCTCAGTTTCTCTCACTTATGAGGTTGAGTATTGTAACAGACATTACTCACACAGTGGACAGAAGATGTTTTACTGATAGTGTTTACTGATACTCATTTATTTTCATTTAATTTGTGAATATATATGTTATACCAATATATAGGAAGAGAGGCACATTTTAAACTAAGTCTGTGTTTAATTTCAAGCCTTAAAATTGATTGTTGATGTGCCAGTAGAGTCTATTTTTCTTCCAATGTATCAGATTTCAAATGGTATAACAACATGATGCAGATTTTATGTCAACTTAATGGAGAGGTAACTATTTCCATGCATGTTAAAATCTATGCTGTAACTACTGCAAGACTAACTGTAATGATAACTTCAAGAAACAAAAAATAATTGTTGAAACCATCAGCAATATTTCTTATTTTGTAGAACTGATGCTTCAGCACATAAGAAAAAGACCTTATTGTGGTTTTACATTAAAAACACCTAAAGTGGTGTGTTCATTTTTGAAGCTGAAAAAATAAAATGCATATATATATTCTATATACAGTTGTATTTTTTATTCAGTATAAGAAAATTAAAAGTTGTTTGTTTTAAAAAACCTGGTCCATATTAAATATCATATGCCAACCATTATGCATACAAGATAAGGGAATTATGGATTACTCTGTTATGTATAAATGCAGATTCAGTGTAGGAGAAGCAGTCCTCAGAAGGAGAGACATCACTTTTCAGGTTAGCAATATACTTCTTACGCTTATGTGAAATAATAAAAAGACAAGTTTTCTTTTAAAACTCCTGTTGCAAATTTTTTATTGTACAAAGCAAAGTAAATATCAAAGTCTAATCTATGTTAAAAGGCCACAAATTTATTAAAAGAACAGCTGTTAGTTTTTTTGAGCTGCAGAATATTCTGTGTAGTTTTGTAATCATATCGTAGGAATTTTTTAAAAAATAATTCAGGGCTTTATATGTGTGGATAAACTGATTTCTCTAGGAAAACATTTGAGAAATTGTTACATTATTTTATACTCCAGGACATATTTTCAAAATAGATGAAAATATGTTATTAAAACAAGACTCATTACATTCTCCTGAAGTTAAGATTATAAAGATGATTTTAAAAAATAATTTAAAAAAATTCTGGGTATCTTTGTCTATGACACTGTGTTACAGATGTTTAAAAATTACCTTTATATTTAACCACTTTTTGGGGGAAATTTTGTGGTATCTGTTGTTACAAGAAATTTATGTAAAAATTATGAAGCACTATGAGTATATATTTCATTGATTAGCAGAAGTGTTTTTTCTGATGTAAACTACTGGTCTGAAATTTCATGAAGTAGTTCTCTCACAGTCTTTTTGTTGTATATTCTCACTTGTGATTCTCTACTACATCTACCATAACTTGAAGAGCATGTTAAATTTAAATTCCTTTTATACTGTATTTATCTTTCTGTTTACATTGAAGAAATATGCTTCAAAAGTTCTGATTTTGTTAGATCTACCTGTTTTATATTAGCCAATGTTACTCAGTTTTTCAATATTCTGTATTTCATTATGATGTCCACAATGTAGCAGAACACTTTCCTCTGGGAAGCATTGGCCAAAAATCCTTTACAGATTCAAAACTCCCATTTAAAAGAGATGGGCTTGGGCAGCACAGTTCAGATCAGGATGGGAGCAAAAGCTTCCCTGGAATGCAGGAAGTGGATGCTGTAGTTTGATTTACTAGGTACTCTAAGGTGTAACTTCCATGTTAGTACCAGCTGGCAGTGCACTCCAGCGTATGTTGTAGCTACAGTTCAGCTCTCCTAATTTCCATGAATGTCGGTTCATCCCTGATTTTATTGACAGTAAATCTATATTATAGCTTCAAAACAATCCATTGTCATATGGTTTAACTTTCTGTGTTGTGTTCTTTGATTTTTTTCTTTCTTTAAGTCTAGTTGCAGTGACTGAAATAGAGCTTATCATTTAGAAAAACATCCAATCTGGTCTATTCATGGCAAGCCATGTTACTCATTTTCCACCTGAGCTATTCATTCATTTGAATCTTTATGCCATTTACATACTTTGTCAATAATTTCATTTCTTACTGTTTGTGTTATTGAACACCATAGAATCAAAACAGTCTAATATGTTTCTTCTTTAGTAGTAGTTTTACTAGCATGATTAGAAGTGATTGATTTTTATATTAAATGCACTTTACATATTTGTTAATTATTTTATTTATTTTAGGGAGGTGATCCAACAGCTACTGTAATTGCACTGTGTTCAATGAGAGATTTCAATCTGTCTCAAGAAACGTGTCAGCTTGCCATCAAAGACACTGGATGTCTTGAAGTGTTAATTAACTTACTTGATACAGAAGAAATTAAATGTCAGGTAATGAGCTTTGTCAAATACAGCAATGAATATGCCTCTCCTATTAGAATATTTTTTCAAGTTTCAAAGTTACAGAGTATAAAGAAAATTCTTTCCTTATTCCTGTATTTTCTTGTTTTCTTCAGTCTTTTTAGAAAGACATCTATGTCTTTGACTTTCAGTTTCCTTCTTTTCTCCTGATTAAATATGAAGAAAAAAATTAAATAACCCATAATTTTAAATAATGTTAATGTTTGTGTATACCTGAATAATGTTTAACTTCTGTCGTTTCCCATTATTTAGACTGGTTCATTAAAAATCCTGAAGGAAATTAGTCAAAATGTATTGATCAGACATGCAATTGCAGATCTTGGAGGCTTAGAGATCATGGTGAAAATATTGGACTCTCCAGATACCAATCTAAAATGTTTCGCAGCTGAAACAATTGCCAATGTTGCTAGATTTAAACGAGCACGAAAGACAGTAAGGCAACATGGAGGAATCAAGAAATTGGTAAGCAGACATTAAAATTTGTACCCTTGTCATATGCGTATTTTTGTTCAAAAAATACATCGTGTGTTGTAAACATGATTAATTGTAGTGTTTACCATAATTAGAAAGCAGCATGATATTAAAGTTTCCTGTAGATATTAAGAAATTAGTATCTTTTTTTAGGTTGAGCTGTTGGAATCTATTTCAGTGGGATCATCATACCCAGCCAAAGACAATGAAGCAGCACGCTGTGGGGCTTTGGCACTCTGGAGCTGCAGCAAAAGCACCAAAAACAAGAAAGCAATCCGTAAAGCTGGTGGCATTCCATTATTAGCTAGATGGCTCAAATGTTCACATACAAACATCTTAATCCCAATAGTGGGGACACTACAAGAATGTGCCTCAGAGGTGAGTAAACACATATAACTAACTAAGTTATTTCTAAGCTTTAAAGAAATTCGCCACTAAAAGGAAGTATTACATTCTACAATCTCTTAATCAGGTCAGTCATCCCATCAGGAGGTAGATGCTTTATGTAATCAAAGTGGTTTTGAGGAGGTCACAACTTGGATTGAAGTAAAAGCCACATATTTTTTATTTAAAAGGCTAGGAGTAATACATGAAAGAAAAAATGTAGAAATGAAAGCCTTAATCAGTTTCTTCTTTTTCTTATTTTTTTCATCATACTTTACAGATTTGGCAACCTAAGGTGCTGTGTATTGGTTAATCAATGCATTTAAGTCCTACAAAACTAACCTGCAGGTGTGGCCAAGAAGATCCAAGGCAGGGCAGGGCAGAGTGGTTTACAGTGTCCTTGTACATTGGGTCTGATCCATTACAAATAAGAAGAAAGGAATATATGTGATTTTTTCCACAGATTTCTGTGTCACATTTCACAACTTTGAGTATATTCAGTTTTTAAATTTAAATACAAATATTTTTTACCATGGCCATGTAAGGGATTACAGGAGTGGGACAGTTCTGTTTTATATCTTTATGAATGACCTGGTTGAGGGCATTGAGGGCACCCTCAACACGCTCGGTGTTTGCAGACACACCAAGGGTGGGAGTTTCAATCTCCTGGAGGGCAGGAAGGCTCTGCACAGGGGTCTGGACAGGCTGGATTGATGGGCCAAGGCCAGTGGTCTGAGGTTGAACAAGGCCAAGTGACAGGTCCTGCACTTGGGTCACAATAACCCCTGCAGCACTACGGGTTGGGAGAGGAGTGGCTGGAAAACTGCATGGTAGTAAAAGGCCTGGAGGGCTGAACATGAGCCAGCGAGTGCCCAGGTGGCCAAGAAGGCCAGTGGCATCCTGGCCTGGATCAGCAACAGCGTGGCCAGCAGGACCAGGGCAGTGATCATCCTCCTGTACGAGGCACTGCGCAAATCCTGTGTTCAGTTCTGGGTCCCTCAGTTCAGGAAGAACATTGAAGTGCTGGAGTTTGTCCAGAGAAGGACAATGGAACTAGGGAAGGGTCTGGAGCACAAGGCTGGTGAGGAACAGCTGAGGGAGCTGGGGTGAGAAGGAGCCCAGAGAGAAGGAGGCTCCTTGGAGACCTGATCACTCACTCCAATACCTGAAAGAAAGTTGGAGCCAAGTGGGGTTATTCTCTTCTCCCATGTAACAAGCAATAGAATCAGAGGAAATGGCCTCAGGTTGAATCAGGGGAGGTTTAGATTGAAGATTAGGAAAAATTTATTCAACAAAACAGTTGTCAAGCACTGGAATGGCCTACCCAGGGGAATGGTTGAGTCACCATCCCTGGAGTTACTTAAAGGATGTGCAGATGTGGCACTTAGGGATGTGATTTAGTGGTGGACTTGGCAGTGCTGGGATAATGGTTGGACTCAATGATCTTAAAGGTCTTTCCCAGCCTAAATGATTCTATTTGTTTATGATTCTCTATCTTCATTTGAGCTTGAGGTGTATTGCATTTCAGATAAAAAAAAATACATAATTTGTCTTGCTGAATTTGAGGCACAAAGGACAATTTTTCAAGAGATTTTACATTACTAAACACTTTGTCAATTACAAATTAGCTTCTTGAAATTTGTGCATGTTCCATGAGACACAAACCTGGCAGGTTTTAGGTTCAGTAAGTATATATTGAGAAGGTGTCATTTTTGAGGGTTTCTTGTATGGCCTAACTTGGAAGGAACACTAAATGCATTTCTTACACAGATGTTTCCCCCACTTAAAAAATGATCCCCTGTTGCAATGCCTGTAGGTTAAAATTTGGAGGAAAATATCACTAAAAAATGTTAATTCTAAGAACATGTTTTTCTAACCTTGTTTTAGGAATAGATCTGTTGTTTTGGCTGCTGGTTCTTGATGAAGTGAGTGGGTACTTCTTGATCCCATTCTGAAGCATCTTTTGCTTTCTTGGGTCTGAGCAGAGAGTCTGTACACCTTTCAGAATATTCTGCTTTCTGCATAAGCCAAGTGGCTACAAGATAGGCAGTGCAGTACCTCGTTTTACAGGTGATTTGAAGAGCACTGCCAAGAATGTCTGTATTTGCTTATCTTTGAGATCATCAGTACTGTTATCAAGAAAATGATGACTTGTGCTTACATGAAGTACAAGGCTTCTCAATATCAAACCCTAGAATTGTCACATTGTATTATTATTGTGACCTATTAACTGTTAATATACAGGATTTAAAGGATGCAGTTTATCTTTTTAGCCAAGTTACAGACTTGCAATAAGGACAGAAGGCATGATTGAGAACCTAGTGAAAAATCTGAGTAGTGAACACGAGGAGCTCCAGATGCATTGTGCAAGTGCCATATTTAAGGTAATTGTATTATAATCAGTAGATCAGAACCAGGATTAGCCCTTTGTTTTCATGTCATTGTCAGTTTTAAATTTTGTTCATTTCACTATTTCTCTAATGTGTAAAAAAGTATAGAAATGTTCTGAATATTTTAGCTGCATATTTAATATTATTATTAGGTTCTTACTTGCTCTTTTTGTGTGCAAGCCCTAAGTTGCACAGGTAGCCAATAGAGAGAGGTGAGGCATACTGTGCCTAGAGCTGCTTTGGTTTTTTTGTTTGTTTGTCCCTAGAGTGGACAATGTGACAGTATAGGCACTGCTGCATATGCAGGAGCAGTTTACTGTCAAACTCAGTGAGTTGTTAGCATATTCAGATACTTGAATACAATATTTATGTTTTATTCTCTGTTAGCTTTTTCTATTTACAATGTAATATCCTAGCTTTTGAAGACATAATTTTACACATTTTTACATAATGTATATGTTTAATTGGTTTTTTATAGTGTGCAGAAGATGAAGAAACACGTGATCTGGTTAGAAAACATGAAGGTCTACAACCACTATCTGTTCTGCTTGGTAACAGTGAAAACAAACCACTATTGGCAGCTGTGACAGGAGCAATCTGGAAATGTGCAATCAGTAGAGAAAATGTGTTAAAGTAACAATTTAATTTTACAAGCATTTATTACAATATCATGTTTTGATTTTATGGGCCTCTATTGTATTCAAAACTGTTGTGTCATGATTCTTCAAAATCAGTCTTTATAATCAGTTGGACTTTCAACTTAGGTTTTACACCACTTAAAAAATTGCCACCTGACCTCATCTGGGTAGAGTGGAGACAGTGTTAAGTTCCTAGAATCTAAACAGTCAATGGAGACAAGTGGTGCCTCTAGTTAAGCTATAGGACACTGAGTCAGGAGGTCTACTAGCCCATACCAAGCATTTGACACGTGGCCATTTCTGATACCCCCCCTTCTGTCTGTAGCTTACAAGCCAGAATCACTGCTGCACGGTAGAGAGAGTATTTAGTACACTTAACTTTAATGTTTTACATCAAGAGAGACAGAGACCAAATTATCTCATTGTAGGGTAGATATCTAATACATATTAGAAATATACTGGAGTCTAGGATAATTAGCCTCAATGCCTCTCTTCTTGACTAGAGAAGGGGCTCAGGAAAGTAGCTTAGTCTGGAGACCCAGCTTCTAAATGAGTGGAATTAACTGATGAGATTTCTACTGTGGGTACCAGCAACCTCTCAGTATCAGCGTTCTGAGTAACTATCTGAGAGTGTGACGGTAGGAGTTGTCACTCTCCACTTTCCATGGAGCAGCTTAATGATTGAAAACACTTTACCCTCTCATCTAAAATTAATATATCAAATTCATGCACCTTACCTAAAAAAAAGAAGCTGGCTCCACTACATATGTGTTAGGTTTCCTGCTGAAATTATGGTGCTCTGTACAAAAGAAGGAAGGATGCATTAGAAAGGTTAGAAAGAGTATTAGTAAGAGGTAACGTCTTCCTGCTGCTCTAATTTTAGTGTACCTTGCTAGATAAGCACATTCGATAGATAATAACTGGGTGAAAATTAGGAAGATTTCCAGGTTTTACATTCTGGATTTTACTGTCCTAAATGAGTTCCCAAACTGTAGGTATAGAGACCTATGGTCTTTAGATCTGCTACTGCTGTCCTGCTTTTTTGCATTCGTGATTGCACAGTAACCTAACTTTTCATAAGGATATATCCTTCTTTTCTGTGGACTTCGGGTTTGTGCAGAGGTATCCTGATTTTGGATCAATCCGTGATGAGACAGACTGAATAGCTCTCTCTGTACTAGTAAACTAAACAGGGCCAAACCTTTCAGGTTGCAGGCTCTGTGTTAGGATTATCCATAGTGTTTAACTGCCAGCACAGTCCCTTACACAGTTTGGTCTGTGCCAGCAAGCACTCTCCCAGACAATGCCCAGACACTCCTTGGGAACAGTGCAGGCAACAGATTGTTCCCATTAGGCAGAATGGGTGAGGCCACCCTGCATTGTGAGGATAAGAGATTTTAGCCATATGGATGCTATGTCGTGCTTCTTGTCCTCAGGGCTAGAGAATGAGCCCTAGCCTGTTTTATTTATTAGTATAGCTGTAGCCAATAATTCTGTCCAACTGCAAACAGATTTTTGTTGGGCTACTCACATATCTTTGGCAAGCGCTTGGTGCTGCACAAAGGTTACTAGCCCAGCACAGCTCCAGCTGAATTCACGTGTTACGTAGTGCTGAGTCTGAAGCAGTAAGCCCTATCCAAACTCAGGATGGGAGGGCACTAAAGAAAAGGGAGCGGGGATAATATGAAAACACCTAAGTAGATCTGGAGGGATGAACCTGAGTCTGGCATGAAGCTAGAAGTAACAAACCCTGCTGGCTCCTGCAGGGGCACTTAATTATCTCCAAAGTGCTCCAGAGTATTTCCTATACCTGGAGTTCACTGCTGAGATGTTGTGCTGACTCAGCCATGGGCTGGTGCAGGTGCCTGTGGCACTCGGGGTGCAGTTGGTGTGGGAGCAGCCGTACTGCTCCTGGATGGCCCGAGCCAACAGCTCTGTCAGAGTGCAGCCTGCCTGTTGCAGAGCCAGCTCACATCGTTCCATCTATGAAGCAGTTGAAATGCCAGCAAAAATCAGTTTTGTTTTGCTGGTTTTTTTTTTTAATTTTTTGCTTACTTTATTGCTCTTTTTTCCATGCTGTTGATATTTACTCTTGAAAAAAGTAATTGTAGGGATACTTCCAAATTACAGTGAAAAAAGAGAGGAAAATTTCTCTTTAAGCAGAGATTTGGATGATGAAAAACAAGTTTCTGGTTTCTCAGTTACTTTAATTATTGTGCTGATAATCCATCTTGAAAAGATTAATTTTTATTAAAACAGATCTAGTTCTGCCATAAAAATCTCAGAAATACTAATATCTTTTTATATGAAAGAAAAGCCACATGAGCAACTGATTCTTGGAAAATAGTTTTTGTAGCTCAAATAGACATTCCCAGAAGCTAGGAAAGCACAAATGAGAACTCAGTACCCTCAGAGAAATTTTCTCTGATAATTAGATTATATACAGGTTAGATCCAGCTTGATATACCACATGGAACTGTCAAAGTGTATCAGAAAATGTATAAAAGAAAGATGCAGTATTTGTTAAGTGTTACGAATCCCCTAAATTTTAAACAAAAATCAAAACAAAAACACGAGCAAACAAACAAACAAACCCCAAAAAACCCCAAAAACAAACAAAAAAAAACCACCGTAGAAGATTATTCCAGCACCAAGGGAAAAAATCCTGTTCTGAAAGATGAACTTCTGAGGTTTAGCACACATATCTTAGTAGCATAGGACCTCCAAGATTTTAAAAATCATATTTTTGATTCTCAGTATCAAAAGTTCTATGAAGAATGAGGAAAATATTAATATAGCAGTCAAGTCAGATTTCTGTCAACTTATTTCTTAATTACAAGTTGGAATCTAACATTGTACTATAGAAGTGTACTAGAATTATGGTTCGGACCTCAGGAAAATGGATTGTATTAGGCCTGAACGAAATATAGAACTGCTCAGGGTAAACTCTCTAAAGGCTAATATTTAGTGAAAAATAAGGGTGATCCTTTGGTTCAGAGAGGTGGAGGAGGGTCTGGTACAATACTACTCTAGGTATTGTTAACATAGCAGGAAAAAGTGCTGGAAGTTAGGACAGCACAGTAATTGTCAGTCTTCTGGTTTGTTTTCAGCTATTTGTAGGTGTTGCATCCACATGTCAAGTTTAAAAAACCCTCAAACTACTCAGGAGATTCTTAGACAGCTAAATTGTAGAAATGTAGTTAGAAAGGTAGAGTAAGAAATTAGGCTGTATGTCACACTTAGAATAAGTGATTGGAATGGTTTACCTGTATTGGGATTTCTTCAACAAGATGATTTACATACAGAAATTAAAACTTGTACTTCAATTATAATAATACTTAAGTTATAAAATCAAGCTTATAATGGTAACATACTGAAAATAATAACTTTGGATTTATTGCTGTCTTTTAGATTTCAGGAATATAAAACCGTAGAAACTTTGGTAACACTGCTCACTGATCAGCCTGAAGAGGTCCTTATAAATGTCATTGGAGCACTGGGAGAATGTTGCCAAGAGCAAGAAAATCGAGGCACTATCCGCAGATGTGGTGGAATCGCACCTATAGTGAAGCTACTGACTGAAACTAATCAGGCACTGCTTGTGAATGTCAACAAAGCAGTGGGAGGTTGTGCAATGGAACCTGAAAATATGTCGTAAGTTATTAATATTCATAGCATTTTAAATATTGAAAAACAGTTATTCTGATGCAAATATAGTCAATTCTAATCTGATTTAAAACATATTTTACCTCTTGCTTTTTATGGGACTGTGTGGGTTAGTTACATCCTACTGTAAATTTGCTATAGATAAAAAAATTATTAAGGAAATACATAGAATGTAAAGCTTTTGCATTTTGAGAAAAATCTAAAAACCCTTTAGTAAATTGATTTTTCTTAAAGTTGAAATTCAAAGTTACAAAACTCCATTTTAAAGTGCTGCATGATAGGTCCATGTTTGCCTTCTCTTTTTACTTCTGTTCTCAAGTGATTAAAAATAGCCTAAATTAGAGAAGGTTATTCTAAAAGGAAATGTGCACATTTACTGTCATGCAAATAAACCTAATTTTTTGTGGTAGAGTATTACTTGTATTGTATATCTCTTTTGTCCCTCTCCATCACACCTTTTGTGAACTGAGACAGTTCTGGACCCTTTTCTCCCCTCTTGTTCCTTTGCAAAACCAAAGAAAAGGACAGTCTTTGATTTTGTGATGTAGATTTTTGCGAGTTATGAAGATCATTGAGTTTTATGATGAAGTGTTTCAGTTAAATGATGAAATCGGCATTTGCTGCACTTACTGTTCTCTTGCAAGGATATTTACTTCAAGATTCTCAGCATATTTCCCTCCTGGGGAGGTCAGAAAGAGAGTTTTATTAAGCTCCTCCTGTTCTGATTTGCATAATTCACTTGATATTCATATAGCAGTGCAGGGAATTCTTTTCCTGAATAAGGCTTTTGTTTTCATGCATTGGCTGTCACCCAGTGGCAAAAGGCTGGATGGTACACAACTGTAAACATGGGTTGTATGAGCAGTTAGCCATGTAGCATAAAAGTATAAATAAATGAAATAATTTCTCACTAAAAGTCAGCCTTTAGCGTAATGTATTAACCTAAGAGAATTAGCATTGCAAATACTGAGAAACTTAAATGCCAATAAATATAAATTAATATTTATAAAACCTCAGACATACACCAGTACTCAGAACTTGTCACTTGTAGTATCCAGTATGGACAGCTTCATATTGGAATGTGTTCAGTATAAGCATAAAAAAAAATGCAAGTTGCTGCTAAAATTGTGATAGGACAAAATCTGTCTTGTCTTTATGAAGGAGAAAGTACAGGTTTGGGACAAAATTTATATTACAGAGTTTGTAAAGAGTGAACAAAGGAATCATATGTTGAATTTGGTTGATATAAAACATTCTCTGTTAAATTCTCAACTTTAGAAGTGTTTCTAGAAGTATTTCAAAACATTAACAGGTAAGCAACATCTTAAATAAGTGTGAATATACTTTTTGCTACCACAAAAATAGTTACACAAAAATTGTTATTAGCATGACTGTGCCATGTACCTGATGTATTCTGCTAGCTATGCTTGTAGTACTAGAAGAGATAATGCTGCTGTATTTTTATCAAAGCATGATTCATCCAAGTGTGGATAATTTTGATACTAATTCAGCAAAATGTTTAAAAATAGTGCTTAGTTAAAACATTGACAGCAGTGTAACTTCATATGTTTAAATGATTTCCTTGATTGAGTGCTCTGCCTCTCACAAGGCACTTACAAGCAACCTCCTCACCCATCACTGACCCCTACCTCTCTCTCAAAAAAAAAAAACAAGAAAAAGGAAAAGAAAAAAAACGACGTCCATTCCTCTCACTTCTCCTTCTCTCAGACTGGTACAGCAGAAGTTGAAATCTCCTCATCCAAAGTGCTCTCCTTTTGGGGAAGAACAAGTCACCAAAGACATGAAATACACACAGAGTCTGTAGTATGACTCTTTTCCGTATACAAAATTGGGGCCTAAAACAATAAATAGCTTTGTTAGAAACTACGGTGGAGTTCAGTCTCTTTCGGTAAACATTTTTGGAAGTTCTTAACCAAAACGACACGTCTTAACAAGGGTGTGGAAATGTTCTAAGAATACCTTCTAAAAAGAAGAAAAGCAAAGTCACTTGTAACCTATAAGTATATACAGGTGATGAGAGTTTCCTGTTGGAGCAGGTTGATACTTAGCTGTTCATGGTCTTTCAGATTCATGTAGCTGGATCCCTGTTACATTTCTTATTTCATAATCACTTATTTCTCAGAATGGTTTGACAAGTTCTAGGTAATCAGTTCTTCTCTACTGCCTTTTTTCTGACAAGTTTGGCTGACAGGTCTTGAGGCTTGGGGTTTTTTGGTCATGTAGTACAGACTGGCTCTGTTTACAGTGTAACTTTTTTTAGTTTGGCATTATAGAAACTTTGAAAATTAAGATGGTTTTCCTGGATTCTGCTATCATTGACTTTCATAGGTAGAAAAATTTAAGCTCTCTTAAGGATTGAGAATTTTCAGATATATTCTTACATTTCATTAGGAGCACGTGTGTTTAGCAAAGTGTGTCTTAGAGATTAAATATTCAGTTTAGCAGTCTTCTACTATGAATGTGTTTATCCTTGCAGCAGTAGGTATGTGAAGGCCATACAGACCAAGAGTGGAGCTGACATAATTTCTGTAAATGATTCGGATATATAATGAAGAGGTTGTGATTAATATAAGAAAACATCATTATTGACTAGAAAAAACTGAGAATGTTCTATGAAGCAGTGCAGTTAAATTCTGAGGGAAATACTGTGCAATTATCTTACGTTCCATGGAGGAAGTTTGCACTGACAAAGAGAGACTAATAGATAGGCATAGGTGAATCTACATCTTCTCTATGTCTTTCATGTATTTTATTTCTGCCATATTTCCTAGTTGACACTGTGACTCTTACAACTACTGAATGGAAGGTACACTACTGTTACTTTTCTGCACCAATCCTTTACTTCAGGGCAACTTGAAGCAATTATGTGATTCTTACTCTATTGAGCTATTTAAAATAAAAAAAACAGCAGCCAGCTTCTCTCACAGCCAAAAGTAAGTTGACTTATCTAAAGAACCCAACATAATTATGTGGCTGAACTTCCTTACTCTTATGTAGAAAACATGAAGCTGTTCTCCATACTTGATCTGCTGTAACAACGCTGGCAGAGATGCTACTGTACATTTTTATGGGTTGTTTTTTTTTTTTTTAATTGAGGAACTTTTTATAAGTTATTGATTTTCTTTTACTGAAAACAAAGGACTAGTGCTTATACTTTAACTCATTTTAGATTTTGATTTTCCCTTTTCATTTGAAAATCCATAGACTACATTACCGGCATTCAAAACTGAGGGCTTAGAATCTTATAAACTAAAATATACAATTATTTTAGCCAAGCAGATGGAGTTTGAGTCATTGCTATATAATACTATTTATCAAAGCAGTCAGCAGCAACTAGTGAAAGTTTTAAGAAAAATGCTAAATTGTGGTTTCAAAAAAGATGAGATTACATTCTGACAGAATTAAACCCTGTAATCTTACCAGTGAGCACAAAACAGAGTCAGTATAACTTTGTTTATTTACATTTGTATTTGTGGTCTAAATTGGCAGGCAATTAAACTGAAGTTCTCAAAGTTCTGGTAAGTAACATTTTAGCAGAGAAAGATGATAGATATGACAAACAGATGTCTAGGCTGTGTGCACACGTGTATTTAAGCAATTCATGTTGACATTTCTACTGGAAATGTTCAATATTAAGTTTTAATTTGAAAGAGCAGTACTATTTCAGATTAACGGCTTTGCTAATTTCAGATATATTTGAAAAAGCAGAGTAAATTTCTAGAATTGTAAGCCGCATCTTGCACATAATGTTCAATGATATAATGATATTGAACTTCTTAAATAATGTGAAAAGTCTTTCTTAAGCAACTTTTGCCTGTGAACAGACAACAAAAGTAATTTAAAAAATCATCTTAAGTTGACCCACCTGCAATGGTCAAATAGCAAATACCAATTCACTGTAACCTAAAAATTACAGTAATCTCTGAATAGCTTTAATTGCATTAAAATTATTTGCCCATAAGACCTATTCCATGTACACCATACGTATATTCTGTGTTGGAAGCAGGAAGATGTTTTGGTCCTACACCTTGCAGCCGCCTTTTGGTAGGAGTGATGATGCCAGGTGAATATATCCCTTTACCTCTGCTCTAATCATGTCTGGCCAGCACAAGAGAACATTATAGGAGTGCCTCTAAGCCAGTTCTAACTGCCATTGCAACTTTTTTTGGTTATTTTGAGGAGCAGAATAATCTACATCTATTCTAAATTATATCCGTGATCAAGTAAGATCAGTCTGTGACAGAGAGCTTTGAATTAGAAGAGGTGGCCCCGTTCTATTGTAAGATGTCTTGGCCATACTAAGGAATGGAGGCACAACAGTTCAGAACCCGAGCTCTTGCTTTCAAACTCCAAATATTCATATATTGTTATGTATTTACAGTGAAGGACCAAGTGGCAATTACTTATAATGAAGTTTACATTTCTACTTTGGGTGAGTTTCATGCCTGTTGAGATTTTGACTATTAATAGTGTCCTGTACATTAAATACACTACATACATACATACATACAATAGCAGATCAGCTATTCTTTAAAGCAGATAAATATTTGAATATTGAAGTATTAAATATTAAGGCTTTTATATCAACTAAATATTTTATTATTTCAGCTTTTATGAGATTCCATTTAGCTTTCAAAGAAAATGTTTTGCATTTTTATTAAAAAACCTGTCTTTTAACAATCCCATGAGTGGTTGCTTGCTCCAGATTTTACTGTAGTTTATCACCAGAATATAAAAAAAAATTATAAAAGAGATTGCTTACGTGACTGAAGCCACAGAGTGAATAATGTGCTAACTATGGATGAATACAGAATTGAATGCCAACCAAAGTAAATTTTATGTTATAGTTGCTTGTATTTATTGTAGTAAGAAGCTTTATTACTGCATGTGGCTAATAATATTATAATACATTGTGGGCAGAAAATTAGATACAAAAACTATATACAAAAGCAAATCATAATGTTTAGCATTATGTCATCAAAGCTAAAATTTTCAAGTTTATGGGTGTATTTTCCTCTCTCTTTCTTTGTTTATTTGTAAAGAAAACTGAATGTGTATTTTTGTCAGCTTCAAAAAGGAATTTTTACCTAGGAAGGAAATCAATGTCCAAGCACTTTTATAGAGGAAACATTTTTCAGGACCATTAATTTTAGTGTTCCCTTTGCTGTTAAGGCAAATACACTCATTCAGCACCCATTTTCTTCATCTGCTGGATTGTGTAGTGAAAACATAGGAAGATTAAAAAATTGAACTCTTCTGCAGTGCTTTCTAGATTGGCAAATGTATGTTTTCAGCAAGATGAAAATAACAAGGTTTGTGCTTGCATGGTGATTATACAATGTAATTCTTTCAGAGTGAGAATTTAAGAGCATAATTTCTGTATGTAGAATTCTTTTTATTTGTGTTAATCTAGTATAACTGCAAGTAATCAGTGATGAACAATATGATTTGAAGATTTTATTGTTTTGTCTCTGCTATTTCCTAGTTTAATTTTATGCATGTTGAATGGTCAGAGAACTATACTTTGAGATATTCTGAGCTGGATTCTGTTGATCTAAGACAACTGGTCTTTCTAGGCTTTAAACAAAAGCCAAAACTCTTCTTCAGAAAATTAACAGTAGAGTGAGGCCAGTTTACCTTGAAATACTGAAGACAGGGAAACTGAAAAGAAAATGAAAGTAAACTTTCAATTGAAAATGAAGCTTTAAAAAATAGAAAGGAAAGATAAATCAGGCTAGAGGTTGTTTGTCAAAGTGTGGTGGAAAAATCTGAGCTCAGTGTTTGGCTTCTAACTCTTGATTTTTATATACTTGTTGGAGCTGGGTCATTTATATTTAGCCCCCCTTGGGAGGAAGTACCTCATCATGGTAAATGATCAGTACTGTGCTTGACTAGAGGAAAGATTCATGGGTTCTTTTTTAATTAATTCCAATATAGGAAAAAAGTCTTTGTACTTTCTGAGATTACAAGAGAGTAATGTTAAAAATCCTTAAAAGTCTTTGGGGCCTGGAGGGACTTAAAAGTTTATTTTGAAACTTCTACTTAAGTTATCTTTACTATGTAAACATATATGTGTAATTGTGCAGTTTGTGCTCATACTGTTTTATTTTGTTGTGTAAAGACTTTTGAATTTGTCCTTTGAATGAGAATTTCTTGCAGTTGATTTGGAGCTGAGTGTGTAAAAGAAGCTATACTGAAAGTGGCAGATCTTAAAAAACTTAGGGGTTTTTAGCTCAACCATAGCTTTGTTAAAAAAGTATTATTTTGAACAACATAGTTGTTTAACCAGTTTGCATAAAAATGTTATGAATAAAGTCTTTGCTTATTTTAGACAGACTTCTATGTCCATATTTATTTTTTCTGCTTCAAATGATGATAGAATTACATACAAAGCTCATTTTATAGTTAGTTTTAAAATTTCCTGGCAAAGCATGTATAGTGAACACAAATTAGATGCTTTATCTGCTGTTTTTAAGTTCTCTTAAAAACGTGGTTTGAATTTTCTTGCATTTACAATTAAAGATACAAACACATTGTATGCAACTGAATTTTTTATTTTTGAGGTTAGACAATGAAGGTGTACTTGCTTTTCTTCAACACCAGCTCATCTGCTTTAACACAGTTTTTTGAAAAAAGGCATGTTAGTAAAGGCTATTAAGTTTTGTTTGACCTTTCTTTCCATTTAGGGCATTCACTGGAACCTAATGTGAAGTTATGATCCCCAAGCCTGATCAATATGTAAACATAACACAGATGGTATAGAGATGATTCTGATGATAATTCATTTCTCAGCTAGTCACGAAGATACTTCGATTACAGCATGTTTAAGTAGTTATAACATAGTGCTCAGTGTTGGTCTTGTTAGGAAAGAACATATGGGAAACAAGTTACACGTTATTCATGCCCAACAAAGGATGCTCTGTGGTGTGACCATTTTAATTTCTAATGCTTGATTAGAAACATAGTATTTTAAAATATGTCATAGAGCAAGGTAAATACATTAGGCATAGACTGAATAAAAAGTTAAGTACATAGTTTTGGGCATAAATATTTGTTTTGGAAAGTATTTGTTACTATATGAAAGAAGCCAGTATGCTCAAATTCAGATTTCACTTTGCATACAGGTCGTTAAAAAGTCACATGCTTGTTTTCACGTTTATGAGTTCTGGTTATATTGTAGCTTACTTTATCTTCTGTAAGAACTCTGAATGACAGTGCTGGAAAAAAATAAACAACATAAATGAGATTTAGTTAGAAAACATTCTGTCTTTACATCATTTGTTCACACCCATCTGCTATAGTGGGCACTGTTTACTGAGTATGTTGATGGTGATTAAAACACAAGCACTTGCATAAAGCAAAACAGTATGTCAGAATCATGCCAGTGTTTCTTAGAGCAGTGTTCCAAACAAACAGATATAATTTGAGATTCAACATTGTATACTCCATAATTAATCTTCCCTTTTTTGGTCTGTTTCTGTAATAGGATAATTGACAGTCTAGATGGAGTTCGCTTGCTATGGTCATTGTTGAAAAATCCTAACCCAGATGTTCAAGCAAGTGCAGCTTGGGCTCTTTGTCCTTGCGTTGAAAATGCTAAGG